>JAQMYG010000014.1:12734602-12751443 GCA_030014215.1 Clariallabes teugelsi | reverse complement strand
TTTCACTGCCATTAGCTACAGCTGGTGGCACGTCGGCCATGGGCAGTATGAAGGGTGTTGAGAGCCGCTGCTGCTATTTTTAAAGGATCATTTCGGTTTGAAAGGACGCCACTCCTGCAAGTTGTAAAAACATCTGAATTCAATGTTATATAACCGTTGACTGGTGCGTCTTACCTGTCTGTTGCGTTCGTCCATAATCCGCGTGATCTGAATCTTTTTTCTCCCCATCGTCCCGTTTCTTTCTTCACTCTCTCGTTTCACCAAATAAATCGATGGCCTTGTCTCTCCTAGTTTTGTTTTTTTTTTTGCTTTTTTCGTGTTTCCTCAAACCAGGCTTTCTTCTCTGTACTTGCTCCACTCAATTCAAAGATTCCAGCAGCAGTACCTGTGATAACGCAGAGAGAAAAAGAAACAGAGAAACGCTTTATGGCAGATAGTGGAGAAGAAGAAGAAGAAGAAGAAAAAAGAGGCATAATCTCAGCACATGGGATGGCGAATAAAGACAAAAGGATCCGTCAACATTTTTTTCGTGAGAGAGCTCTGTTTCTTCACTGTCGATATCATGCAAATCAGAGGCACTTCGTTGCACTGACTACGAGGGGAGACGGCACTGTCACACTCTCTCGGCAGTCGCGCGGATTTTGACAAGGTTTTACGAGGTGACACGAACTTAACGGCTCTAATCACACACACACACACACAATGTAATATTTATGCCATACTGAACAGCACGTGAATCTTTAGGAAAAAATTCCTAGCCTTAGCAAATGCTACCACATGTATAACAAGTTGAAAGACAACTAACTGATCTAATAATAAAATGAACTGACTTTGCATTTGATTCTCCGGTTGAACATGATAAGCAATTCAGGTATTAGTAGATCCTAAAGAGAGAAGGGCCTGATGACAAAAAAATGGCTGCTCAGATTTGTTTCGCGATACACACTCGATAAGTCTATCTCCACCATGATCCTGTAATCACTTCACGGCTCATCTCTCCCGCTGAGACCCCCTCGGTTTGAAAGGGCTTTCCGTAAACCGTCTCATCTCTGAGACATATTAAAGCAGCTAGGAAACACAAACAGCTATCTCTTTTCCTTGTATGTGGATGTGCATACGTGTGTGTGTGTGTGCGTGAGAGTGTGTGCGCGTGTGTACGCCGAGTGCACCTCCCCGGCGCTGTAAAGTAGGCCAACCCAATTCATCTCAGGGAGGAGCAGCAGAAGTGTTGTTGTGTTTTCTTCTGACAGTAGAGGTGATAACGTCCCTCGTTATGCAAATGAGCATCCCATTATTTAGGCTGGGTGTAATGCAGCGAAGCTGTCAGCAGTGTCGCATTAAAACCCCTCTATCGTTCACCTTCTTCTTGTTTTCTTCTTCTTCTTCTTCTTCCTCGCTCTTTTTCCCTTCTTCTTTCCGGCTCTTTCTGAAACACGTTTCCAGGCAGCTGCCAGAACGACTCGGAGACATTGATGTCGCTACGTGTGAAAGACGTGTCACTCTGTCTACATATCTGTCTCTCTTCTTCTTTGATAAGCAGATTTCGGAAACTTAAGTATGAGACGTACGCACGGGCGAACCCTCCGCATCTCGCTTGGTGTTAAGACATCGTCGTATCAGAGTGAGTGTGTTAAAGAGGAGAGAGTCTGCGTTGCTAAGGATTGCAACGTTGCCACGGTTGAATAGCTGCGTCTCGGGTTTTCTCCATATCATCATGCCATGTGGCTACGGCATAAAATTCTACACCGAGTTATTAGAATTTCTCCTGACCGTCCCGAAACCCATTCATCAAACGCGTGCAGACAAAGAAAATTTAGTGCTGTTAATAATCAGGCGGTGTTTGTCTTCTGTGGTCTCTATTAATACTGAGCCTCGGTAGTGTTGCACTTTATTAGCATCCGCGCGCCGCTCGTCACACTTTGCCAGAGCTGTTAGCAAGAACGCGTATTAGCACCTGTGTGGCGGAATTAAAGCTAGCATGATGATTGTTTGAAGGACTACTGTTAAACAAGGAGCAAAACAACCCGGAGACAAGCTGGTGATAACAACCGGATTGCTGGGTAAATATTTACCGAGGAAGCTGGCACGAGCCGCGCTATCTGGTTCTCGATGGTGTCTGGCGAACAATTAGGCTAAAAACTAAAATCAGAGAGCTTGTTTGCTTTATGTGCAGTGTGCATGACTCGAAGGAGTTAATTAAATAATGTTTGTTCTTCCTGGTTTGTCAGGTTGTTTAGTAAAATGTTTAAGGGGTAGTGAAATGGCAAGACAGTTAATGTTTCAAGCACACACACACACACACACACACACACACACACACACACACACCATCATCATCATCATCATTTTAGATTGCCACAGATGAGCGCTATCCAATTTACACTAGAACGATGAACTACTGTGTAGACATGAGCACAGCTGGTAAAACAACTCTGTCAACTACACACACACACACACACACACACACACACACACAGACACTAGGAAGACTGATCTTCCCACACAAGTGTGGCTGCCCTGATGAGAACAAGCAGCATACTGGGTGTGTTAGACAATGTGTGTGTTTAAAGACTAACATATAGACAGAGATAGAAAAGGACAGAGAGAGAGAGAGAGAGAGAGAGAGAGAGAGACAGAGAGAGAGAGACAGAGTTTGTTAAGCCAATTTACTAATCCATGGCCAAAGCGTATGAGGAGGAAGAGAAGGAGGAGGAAGACAAGACAGAGCCAAGAGTGAGATCCTTGGCTTAGTGCGAGCGAGGTCACAGTGGACGCCACAGGACAGCGATGGAAGCTTAGTTTGATAATGTCCTTATGTAAGAGTGACTGCAAGGACAGCAGAAACGAGTAAAACATGAAGAAAACATGGAAGAAACCGAGACGATGATAGAGGGAGAGATGAGCCAGGTCTCTCGAGGGAGAGAGAGAGAGAGAGAGAGAGAGAGAAGTGGTGCTGCTGACCCTCCCATCTGTTAACTACACCTTTTTTTTTAGCGCCACAAATAAGAATGCTGGAGAAGAAGAGAGTGAGAAGGGAATAATAAAAAAACAAAGAAAGACAAAACGAGTGCCAGTACAGAGATGTAATGAGCTCCTAGGCATTTTACTTTTTCTTTCTTTCCATTTTCCCCCTCGTTCGATGAGAACTGGAGCTAAAAGGGCAACGGGTACGAACAAAAGCAGGCGCAATTCTGGGTCGTTTCATTCCCAAGTGTTCCACTTAGGCGGGAAAAAAAAAAATTACACTCAATTGTATTTGTGAAAGTCCTGAAAGAGTGAATATGACTCCTCGTTCTTGCTTATCAGATACTTGGTTAAGTGCATTAGGATGCCATGTCCGCTTAATGAGCTGTTAATGAAACGTCACTGATGAAACGACAGCGATGACGACCGGTATCGTATCATATTACAGTCCTAATACACAACAACACGCGTACAGGTTCAAAAAACCTTTAAATCATGATTAGGAAATCTCCAGCGAGATCCTGTGTCAGGCCACGCCGAATACCTTGTTACCCATCTGGGCTCGCACTCTCACCGAGGTCGTCTCTCTCTCTCTCTCGCCTGCACATCTGCGTATTTGGTAATAGCATGTGCTTGAGAAAAGGCAAGTACCCCTCTATCCTCACGGGGAAATGTGGTCACAGAGATTTGAAATAACATATTACAGTGTCGTAAGTAAACCTTTTAGGAGGTGTGCGATATGTTAAATAAACCCTCGCACTTTTCAAATAAACTCCCATTTCCTTGAAGAGACGAGAAAAAAAAAAAAGAAAGAAAGAAGGCTTCAATGGATCTTCTGAATAATTTGCGTGTTAGGACAATCTCTAGTCAAGTCTCACACTTGGAAGTCTTTTTTTGTTTTTTCTTTTCCCTCCTCTTCTCGCTTAATCCCTGAAGCACATTTTCTTCCTCCCCTAACTGCGTTTATTTTCTTAGAGCCAATTTTATTTAATGCACTTATTTGCAGACAGGCAGCTGTTTATCAGCGATAGTTAATGGCGCACGGGGAGACAGGCGGGCCGTAGCGAGTGGATCCTGGGAGGCCTATTGTCTCTGTAATGTCATTACATGCACGGACTCTTAAGTGTCGTAGTGGCTGTTTGGGAGAGATACGAGCTCTGACGAATAGCTACCATTGCTGTCCATCCAACACGCAACCAGATGAGTGACCCGAACCCGGAGATTTCGTTGGCAGAACTGGGCTTTTATAAACGTGGGCTTCTGCAGCATGACGCTTTACCACCTTCTGAGCTTAGGAAGATTGTACGTGTGGGTCTTAAGCAATGTTAGAATACTAGAGTGAAAGACAAATCAAGCACCTGAATTGTCTTCGGCCCCTGTTTTGTTTAGCGCCTGAGAAAGATGAACGTGACAATAACTCTAAAACTTTTTACATTTTAAAATTAAAATCTTCATACACCAGTATTTCAGGAACGATCTTACCTTCAAACACAACTGGACAGAGCAACAGGAAACACACAGAGACTCGCACAAACACAGAGTCTGGAGGAAGGATATGACTTCAGCAACCACAGACAATCAAAGGTGTAAAGGTGCTTCCTTTCCTAAACTGTTCCAGAGAGCACAAAATGGGAACCAAAACTCCTGCGCTTCCTTCTCCCAGCCAGAAAAGAAGAGACGAACAGAAAGAAAAAGAGTTGAGGCTCCCGTCGCCGCCGCCGCCACCGCTGACCGTGACCACTTTCTGATGCAAGAGCCGGACGCAAAGGATTGTGGGCCGAGAAGGCAGCAGAGTTGACAAAGTTGACACACGAACCGTTTTCCAAAAAAAAAGAAATCACGCACTAAATGCAGATTTCAGTCTCTGCATTTCACACAACAAACCTGTAGTAAGTCTAAACTTTTATGATGTTCAGAAATCGTGCGAAAATTTATATGAAAAAAAAAAAGAGGTGAGTTTATTAGCGACTGTGTGAAATTATGGATGAGCTGCGGTCCTGCAGGGCGGTATATTTGGTGAATAGGTCTTTTCAGTCTCCGTGTGAGATTAGGGGATTCGATGGAAAAAAGGAGAGGTTTCATTTACACCATACAGTCTGCTGCTCTTTCAGCGGTGTTCTTTCGCTCCTGTCTCTCTTGCAATCAGCTGTGCATTTTGTTTAATTATTGCGAACATTGCGAACTTCTTATGAAATACCACCAGGCGTTCCAGAGTTTTATCAAATGAGGAGAAGATTTGACATGTTTATCCACTGATTCCTAAATCTCCACAGTTAAATCAATTGTTTTTAAATGCCTACAAACAAAGTGTGATCTTACATCTTAAAAATTTACTGTATTTCTCGTTCAGGGAATACGGCCTTGCATTGGGAACCACACAAAGGAGCAACAGGGTTGGATGGATGAAGGGGCGCTGACAGCACCCTTGTCCCTCACTCAGTCAGTAAACAGTGAGTGTGGCCCAGCATGGGTGAAACAGGCCAGGTGAGAGCCGTCTGTCAGTTAGCCATTGCAAAGCCGCCCAAGGACGCCGTGGCTGGATACATGTGTCAGGGATGAGGCAGCTGCTCAGCACTGAGATACAAAGCTTATTGTATAAGCTTTGTAAACGATAACTGTCCGCAAAATAAAATCCTTCAAAACGTTCCCGAGAAGAGCGAAGGAAGTGTTTTAGATAAAATTACTAAATGTGTCTCATAACCAGAGCTGTTTGAAATGAGTGCGCTGTACACTTTACTGCATGCACTTGTGGATGATGAGTTCATGATACAGCGCAAGCTTGACATGTGAGTGTAAAAATGACAAGAGAAAAATGTTTTTTAAAATGCTAAGGAAGTCATGGGTTGTGGGAAAGAAATCAATGAGAGCCTTCTCAAGAAGGAAAAATGCTGAACTTGCAATTAATTGTCTTTTTTTTTTTTTTTTACAGGAAAATAGTAATGCATGTGTGATTTGCCTAAAGAACCACAACCAGGCATTTGAGTTTTTCTCCTCACACATCTGCAAGAGCAGAGCTGTGTTTATCAGCAAATGTCTAACCACTACCACGTCATGCACAGTGGCTCCAGATCCAGGTGCAGCCACAGCACTGCTGGAGGCTTGCACAATAAAATAAGAAGAAGAAAAAAAAAGATAGGACATCACGAGTTCACTTTTGATCAGCGTGAAACAAAAGCTGTGGATAGTGAAGAGGAAAGACAGGAATAAATACAAGCATGTTAGCTTGGTGAGTAATCTTGCCCCTGAGCCGTGTCACTTGGAAAAGACAAGGCCCGGTAACATCAGCAAATTATGATATCACCCAAGGATGAGAGCATCTTATGATGTTCGCCTTGTTGCCGGGTCGGAGGGGCATCGAGGGGCTGAGGCATGTCTCCAGGCTTAGATGATCCTCTGATTATTTCATCGCACTTTTTTTTTTTGTCAGCCACTTCCTCCTTGGCCCCCTCACCACCTCAGCATTCTAATCAGACTAATTAAAAGCTTTGTTCATTTGGAGCTCTCCGATGACAATTTGTTTCACCCTACCCTACAGCAGTCCTGTGAAAAAGAGAATTAAATTTGATCTTCTGACAGCAATTATTAAACGCTCCCTCCTGGCTTCAATTAAGCCCAGAGGCTAACGTGGCTCAGAGACTCAGAGAGCGGGTGCCAAACTACCTCCTTCTCACTTCTGCCTCGTCTTTTCCTCTCCCATTTATATATTTCTAGATTTTTTTTTTCTTCATGAGGCAAATATGTACAGTAAGCCACTGAGGCACTTGATATTGAAGTGTTTTACAGAAATTGAGTTTTTTTTCTCTTCTTCTTCCCTCTGATGCCTGGCCAAGAGCTCAGAGAGAGGAAGAAAAGGGAAGTTAAGCAACCTTCTCTTTTATCCCGATCAATCAGCATGTTCAGTGATTGCACAGTTTTTCCTATTGAGTAATTCACTAAAGATGGTAAAAGTGCCTTTTACCAGAAGTTTTGGTTTAGTTGCAGTATATCTATAGCGAACAAACAAAGCATGGAATAAATCTGACAATATTACACATGTACATTCCTGGGTGATAAACTTTTTTCCACGTGATTAGTAATTTATATTAAATGCATAATCTAGTACGATTGTACAAGTTACTAAGTAACTAAGCAACTGTAACTGTAACAACTGCTCCTTTATCTGTTCAAGTTTTCCTCCGTAAACAAACTATGCGACTTTTACAGCAGGTCCTGACGGGGAAATATTTCAAAATCAGTGTACAAAAATGTACACCCAGCGCCAAAATATACAAGCACAATCACTTAAATGAAAGACACAAATTCATTATAGAGTCACAGGTCATTGTTAGATGTTACGTTCCATCGTAGACATTTTTAAGGTTAAAAGAGAAACAAAGGCATGGCTCTTCGACAAGCATGTCCTTCATAACTTCGACTTGGGCTTTTTATTTTTCCTTATCTTCCTCTCTTGCTTTCCTCGGTCCCTGAGCGCCGTAGAGAAATGAAGTAACCTAGATCGAGGAGAGGCTGTAAACTCTCCTTCTGTAAAAAGCTATACAGTCATCCCTCCGCCTCCTGTTTTCCGCCATGATGTCACAGTTGTTTCAGCATTACCACGAGCTTATTGGGCTGATTGTCGAGAGCACTGTTGCACTGTTGATCTCTCGCATCATTTAACTGATTTTTACAGTTGGGGTTTGTCTAAACAAGCAACATGGCTGCCGTTTTTCTTTCTCTCCCCCTTACATTCTTCTATTCTTGCTCTGTCCCTCAACTGATCTACGTGAGTCTACTTCTCTATATGTAATTTCCTGTCTATTAGTAATGAGGAAAGTAAAACCCATATCCTCTTTATGCTGTCATACTCATTATTCATCACTTGACCAAGTCAGATCATAACACTATTTTTAAACCATAAAAACACCTAAAACTCAAAGAACTCCTTCTCAACTTTCTAAGAATGGCATCGATACTTCCAGACCCATGGCGTAAAGTGTGAAGGAAGGAATATGGCATCCCCAGGGGCCAACCCAATCCCTAGTCTTTCATTATGGGACCGGCAAACCCTCCTCCCATCTCCCCCTCTCCACTCCACGGCGTGTTTGTAGTGGTGAAAGAAGTCGGCAAACGCCGCAAACGCCGGGCGCGCTCCATTCTGGCAACAACTCGGCCCGACCTCATCAAAGCGAGCCCTCGTAATTTGTCACAGAAAGCAACCAATTAAAATGCGTTAGGGGAAAAGGAAGGCCTATGAGCGGGGTGGGAGGGGGGGAATGACAGTGAAAGGGTGGTGGGGTAAATGGGCAAAAAGATAGCGTCTGATTAAAGAGTCCACACAGCTGTGGCGAATCAACCAGACCCAAACTTTCAAAGGAAAAAAAAAAGAAAAAGAAGTAAAGGCTCGAGAGAGGAGCAGAGAGAGGAGGTTGGATTTGATGTGTTGATATTTAACACTTCAGAGTGAGACTGGAGAGCGGGTTAAACATTTTAAATTGACTTACGCCCATATCCTACAAACACACAGACCCTCAGAGTGAGTTTCAAATCTCCAGATTACTAACACATCAGCTCTCATATTTTTGCATACAGCAAATGATGCATGACCTGACTGATATTGAAAAATCTGTATGGTTTATTGTATGTTTTTTTTTTTCTTCTCTCCTCTGGAAACATCTGTAAGTGAACTTAACATCGTTTCTGTAAAAAAATTCCTACATTTTACCTTCTTAACTGGCCTTTTACAAGAGGCTCCTCCTGTGTGAAGGAAAAAAAAAGAGAAACTTCCGCGACATATTTTATATCACTTTTCCTCTCAAAGCATCATTCTGCCTTTTTTTTGTAGGAGACACTTGTGAACTATGATGTGTATTGTGTACGTATTTTTTCCTTGTTGTCGGATACGGTGGCGGGCCTGCGCACATTTGCATAGCCTCCTTTGCAGTGTTCTCATGTCTCGCAGCTGTGGCAGGCGTGTTTTTTTTTTTTCCTCTCTGTTTTCTTGCATGAGATCACAAAATGGTGACAAGGAAAGTTTGGGTTTTTAGCCTGTCTGATGCTCTGTGCTGATTAGCCTTGCCTTGTGCTTCTTGTTCATTTTCTCTGTAATGGCCCCGTGAAAAAAAAAGGCATAAAGCAAGGCATCAGCAAGGCAGATTTCAAAAACTGTTGAAATGAAGAAAGAAAAAGAGGGCTACTACATCTTTATTTGGGGGAGGGTATCAAAAATAATGACCCTTCTAATTACTGTTATTCTGACGCTAATCGCTAGCTCTCACTGAATACCATGTGTTTCTTGATCCGGCTGATAACAAGAGGAGAGAAAACAAGGAGAGGCAAGTGCCTACAGTCAGTGGTGTATAAATCAAGTGTGTATGTATGTGTGTTTTGGACTCCGCTCCAGAAGCTTATCCTCTCCATCTTTGCTACTTTTTCGTTTTTTTGTTGTTTTTTTTTTCCGTTTTTTTTTTGTTTTTTTGGCTTGCTTTGGGAAAGTGCAGGCTGCGTAGAAGGGGGAGGGAAGCTGGTTCACAAGGCCTCAGCCACTCAGCGTAGAGACATGCACCAATTCCCTCTGCACCCTCTCCAGCTGCACCGTTCACATAACCTCGCCTGTCCCCTTCGGCTAATGATAGCAGAACCCGTCTCTCCCTCCTCTTCCTCTCCCTCCCTCCCTCCATCATCCTTACTCGCACCCACAGTCTTTTCCACTCCCTTACACCACTGCTGGGCACACATCCCTCATTCCCTCTTCTGTGAACTTTGCTTTCCCTTTTTGTTGACATGAGTGTGTTTTCCGAGCTATCGGCCCTCCTTTTTTTCTGTCTTTCTCCACCCTGAGAAAAGTCCTGAGGTCGTTTGACTCCGGGATGGACTGAGAATGCAAGAGAGACTACTCACTTGGCGGAAAAAAAAAAAAAAATAAACCACTGACTGATCGTCATTCCTTGCTCACACAGATAACTCTACCCCGGTTTCTCTGTCGTCGTCGTTTCCTCCAACATATCCCTGACTCTGAGTCAGTGTGCCTCGGTCTGCTCCTGGCTGCAGCGCTCGGGCCAGCGCTCCTGCTGCGCATTATCCCAAATAAACAACTCATTACACATGTAGTTAACCGAGGGGGCTATCGCAACAGCGGAAGCTAATCCGTGCTAACATTTGTGGAGGATGGAGATGCAGGGGGTTTTGTGTGTGAGTGTGTGTGTGTGTGTGTGTGTGTGTGTGAGGGTGGTTATGTAGCATTGAGAAGAAAGAAGAGGGCAATTGAAATAAATCAAATCCACATCCCACTGGAAATTAACAATTGTTCTTCCTTTTCTATTGCACTCACTGTCTCTCTTGCACGCGCTCTACTGCTGTGTAGGGTAATCCCTAAGGATTTCACATTGCTCTTGTTTTCTGAACAATCTGAGAAATGGGTCATCAACATGCTGCATGGCAGCGTTCTGCTTAAAAAAAAAAAGAAAATAAGGCACTTTCCTTTGCTTGGTAAGAAAAATCATGTGCGTTCTGAAAGCGGCCAGATTAATTAACACACAAAGGCGCAGACAGTGAGATGGATAGATGAGAGAGAGGAGGTGGGAGGATTAAAAGACTGCCTAGTTACTACGAAAATGCAATAGAGCCTGATGAGGACACTTGATTTTAATTTGCACCAAGTCAAGTGTCAGCCTGGGCCCGAGAGCACGGAGAGGAAATACCTAAATCAGGATGCTTGTTTCAGTGCAGTTTTCCGTTCCCTCAAAAGCGGAGACGTGGGCCTGAAACAAAACACCAAACACTGTGTGTATTTAGTCAGATGTATTTATTTCAAAGGTGACAGGAAGTGGGCACGTCGTCCACTCTGTATCTCTCTGTATCATTCGGCTTGTCGGTGTCTCTGTCTCTGTCCTTCTAGCTCATCACGATTCACTGGCCTAAAGAACATCCCTGGAGGAGAGACGTACAGAGTGTGCGAATCTGTAAGGATCGTTTCAAAGTGACCTTCAATCAAGTCCAATTCTGAACATGCTAGACTACTGAATAAGATAAAAAAAATAATAATGCTCTCACAAAGCTGTTTACACCCAGTACATGTGAATAGCGTTTTATTTTCAGCCAAACAGATATTAATATTAAGCCACACCCTGAAATGTCTTCGGAGTAAAAACACAAAGCTTACATCATATTCTGTCGTAGTCTTTTCCTGAGTTGGGCGTAAATGACAAAAATACATCACAATGCTTGAAGACGCTTACACGGTACCCTGCGCGTGTAGTTCAATCTTTGGTTGTACTGAGGCTTGCCACCAAGTTGCAAAACGCGCAATGCGCCAACAAAGCCATGCCAAATTGTAAGAACCGTATGTTTAATCAGCTTTATAATATTTTATTCATGAGCTTGTTGCCTTCACGCTCTCTACAGCTGGCTGAAAACTCTTTAAGAAGTTTGCAGTGTTCTACATATACACACGATCCCCACAATGCGTTCGCAAAAAAGCATAACGTGATGTAATTTCTTGCAATAACAGCAGCATATTGTCATATCAACCCACACCTAGTGTATAGGTGGTGGGTGAGCAACTTAGCAAGCGGATTTCAGTCCGCGGAGTTTATGAAGAAATGGAAATAAATGTTTCTTGTATAGAAATAAATAAGGCATATGTTGTGGACATGAAACTGATTGCATCTATGCGAGCCTTCCTTTATTAACACCTCTTTTAAAACATGCAGGGGTGGTTTATGTGGTTGGGAAAAATTGTAGCACGTATATATAAAATGAGCGAGACCAAATGAGGAGCATGAGAAACAGGAAGAGAGGGAGAGAGAAAGAGAGAGAGAGAGAGAGACGCGGCTGCTGGATCTCTGCGGAACTGCTAAGGTAGCCAGAGTCTCGGCATGTATCCCCTCACTTCCTCGGCTATTTATAAACCTATTCGCAGCTCTGGTCCAAAAATAATACAGCGACCATTTTTAACTCGACAATACTGCGAGCTCACACAGGTAGCCACCGGCGCGCACACGGGACGAGCCAAGCGTGGGCGAACACGAGGGGAAGAAAAGTCAATCGCACGGCTGAGATATTTCTGTCGGGACGGCGCTGTTTAGGAAGCACGGGCCGCGGGCAAGCTAGTAGGCTTAATACCGTGCCCGTGCTACCTGCACTCTGACACTGGTGCTCCCTGATTGTCAGGGTTGAACACACACGCATCACAAACACATACACACACACACACACACACACACGGTTATAACCACACAAGGTTATTTGTTTTTCCACTGGGGCCTACAGGAGCAGCTGCAGGTGAACGCAACCACCCCCGCAAGTCCACTCATTCAGAAAGAAGCAAGGTCCCTCTCACTTTCGCATCTCTCTCTCTCTCTCAGTCTCTCTCCTTCTCTCCTTCCTTCTTTTTGTTTTTTTTTTTATCTTTCTTTGCTCTAATCATTCTCTTCTCTTTACTGCTCTCCCAGCAAACCTTGAAGTTTCAAATGAAGTGCTCCTCTCATTCATTATGCATACAACTCTGCGCTGTACATTTCCTCTCTCTTTCTCTCTCTCTCTCCCCCCCCTTCTTTCCTTCTCTCCTTTTTCCAGACAGTGCATCTGTAATAAAATTAATGACATCATTGGCTGCACTTTGGAGGAACTACTGGAAGAAAAGTCATACATCAAAGTACACTGCAGACAAGAAAAGAAAGGAAGAAAGAACGAAAGAAAGAACGAAAGAAAGAAAGAATCTCACAGAGACATCTTTATTAAGCTTAATTTGCCCACTCTATTTTACAACTTGTTCAGCGCATGATGAACAAGGTGCAAAGTGTTTGTCGTAAACAATTGTTGAAAAGGAATAATTTTGAAGGACAGAGTGCAAGTCAGTGCTGATCGATTTGAATCCACGCTCTGAAAGGCCTGCTCTCTTCCTCAGCAATTTTATAAATGAAAGAAAGTGTAAATGTATAATTGAAACTCAGATGTTTGTCACATAAGGATTGGCGAGACATTTTCACAATACATGATAAAGCAAAAGATATTTCGTTTTGCTAAATAAGCGCCAACATTTATGTCCTAATTGAAATAAAACAAATCTAATGATATTTTTATTTGACTATGACGGAAGTAAATGAAACATCTAATCAGTTACTTGTTACCTTAACAATGGAGTTAATCAGTTTTACAGCAGTGCAGACCATAACCACTTCTCAGAAAAGTCATTTATGACAATTCTATAGCGGCGGTGTTGCTCTCGACATTTCATAGTTGTTTGAGAGAAAATCTCACAAAGTCAAACAATTTGAATGATTTTTAAAAAACTCTATTAATCAGCTAAAGTACGAATTAAAGTTGCTCTCTCTCTCTTTCTCTCTCTCTGTGCAGATTTAAGGCTACAGCAGCCCGAAGGAAAGAGCCAGAAGCAAAAGCAGAAGCAGAAACAGGCTGATTTGATGGGCCGCGAGGTGACAGCCTGTTGAAGGGCCCTGTACAGCAGCCACCCCAAACACAAAGGCATGAAGTGTCATAACGCCAGCCCCTCACACGCCTCTCCGCTTTCTCTCTCCCTCCTTCCTTTTCTTTCTCACTCCCTTCTTCTGCCCCACTCACAGAGCACGTCCACTGCTGCGCATCTTTTTCTCTTGCCACTCCAGCCCCCTGCTTCGATGACAGGGTGTCGCTGATGAAGCTGCAGATAGAAGTATATACAGGTGTGTGCTGCGAAAACACGCGAAAGCCTGAACTAATGCAGTGCACGCGCTGCCTAAAACCCACCCACAAACTGAACAAAAACTTTACCTTTTAACACTCCACACTTAAACTGGAAAGGTGATTCACGTTTGCCGTGTTTCGTCCCAGTAGAGTTACTCAGTAAACTGACTACAGTACGTGATAAAATAACTGCGTCACGACCTCCTTTTGAAAAAAAAATAAATAAAGAGGCTCAAGGGCCTCCACCTTCCGAGCCCATTGTGGAGACAGGATCTACTAAAAATATCCTCCGCGCTGGTCTGACGGCGGCTTTTCAGATGGATGCTGCTCCTGGCCGAAACACAGAAGGCCCTCTGTCCCCCTCCTTCACTCCCACCAGAGGATGTTACAGAGTGACAGGGCTATGCTGCCCCCACTGACAAAGATAAATTACATTCACTGGAAAATATTTCAGCATCCCCCCGCTCTAATACCCCTCCATACACACTTCCTTCTGCATATCTTTTTTTTTTTTCATATTTTTCAGCATTTCTTGGGCATTAGCCAGCACAGCGACAGTTCTGTGACATGCTACTGCTTTGCCTAGAGTCTCCCTTGCAGAAAGGTGCACTTGACACATACACTACGCTGAATGCGTAAAAAAGAAGGTGTGGCAGTACCACGAGGGTTTCGCCTAGTGTTCGGGATAACCACAAAGCCAGGATCTCAGGGAGCTGGTTCAAGCTTATATCTGAGATGTCATCAGCCTTTAAGTTTCATTTCTTTGATAGGGTCAGCTACCAAAAATAAAAAATCAACAAACAGACACGGCCTCAAATGGGAGTCTGGCGCCTTTAATTACTGGATGCTCACATTGGCAATAAGCACATATGCGTTAGTTGCTAGAAAAGGGGGGAAAAAAGTAAATATTATCTTCTTCGAGGCTTCTGCCTGTAGGCTTGATCCAATATTTAAACAAATTCTTATCTCAGTGTTTCTCTCTTATCGGCTCCCATTCTTCTCTCCTCTCCTCTCTCATAACTGTGCATAAACAGGACATTCGGACATCACTGGTAATATTACATAGTCGTGAGGAAGGCCAGGAGTTTTGACTTTTCAGACCACCCAGTTCAATGCATGCACGTGTTCACAGAAGGCCCAGGAGCGAACAGGAGGTTCCTTCAGTACTTTACAGTGCTACTTCGAACGAAACTTCGGCCGTACTCTTAGTGCAGCGAGATTCAGGACTCGATGTGGGTCGCATGGATGAGAAAACTGGAGTCATGCTGTCTTCATAACCACGTACACATTCACTCACACATCAATACGTACCGCCTTCTCTATCACACAGCCTCTTTCAAATAGGCTCTGTCGTCTTTCACAGCTCTCCTCTGTCTGCGCGTACACAAACACAGACAAAAATGTACCAAACTCCTGCACAGCCGTGCCGCCCACCCCACCTCCCCGCACACACCTCACAGGACTCCACCCAAGCGCATGCACACACACACACACACACACACACACACACACACACGCGCGCACACAGCAATGTTATAGCAGGAGAATGACCCTGTAACACATGGCAGAGTGTCACAAATGAGCACTTCTCAGGTCTACGCTATGCAGAAATATTCTGAGTTATGTTTTACAATGTAAGCTGACATCAAAGGCTGTTTAATTCCACTGTGATCTTGCAGACATCCCTTACGAATAAACCCCATTCTCTCTTCCCTGTTACACTGAAAGAACATTGCCAGGCATCACTGTTAATTACTAGATAAAGGCACACGGAGTGACGAAAATCACCAGGACTGGATTATGTAGTTTGGGTACATTTCCCTAACGCTGATGCATTGTACTCATTCAGGCAAAATTACAGGTCTTAAGCATGCTTCTTCGCGTTGTGTGAAAATTAAAACAATAATAAGACAATACTTCAAAATTTTAAAAAAAATACAAATTCGATAAATTTACACAAATCTTAATAACAGCTCCAGTAAACAAACTTTAATAATGAATGAAAACTTTACTTTTTTTTCTTGGAATGACTTAATCACCTGTTTGCTCTGGAAACTTACAGCAACTTATGCGTTTGCCTCCAAGCTTAAGCATTAAAAATAAACATTCGCTAACCTCGAAGGCAAAGATCATAGAGTGACGGCAAGGCACTCGAGATAAATTCTGCTCAATCGACAGTGAAAATCGTTCGGGTTTAACAAATACATTTCACTCACATGTGCCACCATGAAGTACTTTATAAGAAGGCTCCCCTTTGTGCAAAAGATAAATATGCAGTCACAAAAACTGCAAGACACACTGATTTCCTTACCTCTGGGCAAGAAAAGTGCAATTACTTCTAATTACTAATTACCACTAGATCTTGCCAATCTGAAATCGCAAATGGAAACATTTTTGTAAACTCTTCATGCCCTTGACAAACATTTATGGACTATTCCTAAACTAAACTCTAAAGCATAATAACGTGAGCCATTAAATAGTTTGATTCTGATGATGTTAAGTTTAAATGGAAAGCGTTTTAAGATGAACAGGAATGCCTGTATGATACTCTCTTGCTAATTAGACATCCAAGCACAATTACAATTGTTTAAAAGATGATCAGTAGATTAAAACAGAGCTACTGAGAAAATCTGAAGAGTAGAATCCCCAGCAGGTGTTACACTGTTACCGTATTGTGAGACAGATATATACTGTGTGCCCCATGCCCCTGACAATCGGTTTAGGTCCTCTAGCCAATCCTAGTGACACGTGTGGACCTAATCCCGCTCTTTGGGAGAACTAACTGTAAGGCCATGTTGTCACTGTTGGTTTTGTGAATCGACACTGGCAAAATCCCTAGTGATTTCCCGGAGACGACAGGTCTGAGGAGGACCTCTGTGTGTTTGTGTGTGTGTGTGTGTGTGTGTGTGTGTGTGTGTGTGTGTAAAAGAGAGAGAGAGAAAGAGAGAGAGAGAGAGCAAGAGAGAGAGAGAGAAAGCTTTTTGTATATCTTCATGTTAACATGTGAGTGTGTTCACCTTCCTCCTGGGCAGATTAGCCAAACACTAAATCCCAAGAGAACAACAGGTGAGACAAACATGCATGCATGTAGAGACACTCACACACACACACTCACACTCACACTCACACACACACGCAAAGCACAGCTTCATTGACTGCACTTAGTTTGTGAGCATACGGGTTCACGCAGTGTATCTGAGGTCACATTTTATAAATAT
>JAQMYG010000014.1:12708336-12723574 GCA_030014215.1 Clariallabes teugelsi | reverse complement strand
GCACGCCTAACGTTCGTTAATAGGCATGCTCAGAATGCACACGGCAGTTCACTGAATTTTACGATGACAGTTTGTGTGTACTTTTTTAATTCACTTGTAAAGATTTGCTTTGGATTTCCTTACTAAACCCTGCCAGGGCCAATAATTTGCTGTTCAAATAAATTGGAGTTGTGTTTGCGGTGAGATCCACTCACCCTTGATTAACGATAAGAATCTAAAGCCATCTGGGACCATTTGCTGCTAGGAAAACTCAACTTTCCTCCCACACAGGCGATATGGAGGTTCTCTCATAGTAAACGTAGACGGATAGGAACTCACCGTGACACGGCAGTCAGACAAGCTCTCGTGCAGGGCAGATTGACAGAACCAGGCGCCGTCTAAACCACTTTGTGGCATCAGAATCACCCTTGACTCATTCTTATTCAAACAAGATCAGACATCAGGCAGGCAAGAGAGATTAGCCTGAGATCAAAAGGTGGGGAAGTTTCATGTTTTGCGAGATCATGGTGAAGATGCGCAGGGAAGCAAAGAAGAAAGAAAGAAACAAACAGGGGAATTTGGATACGACCCTGTTATTGAATATTAAATTAAATCTATGCAAAAAAAATAAAACATAGAGAGGGCAACAGAATGGTACATGATTTGATGGTCTGACAATGCCATGGTTTGTATGAAGTTTTCCATGTTTTCCTCAGGTCTGTGTGTTTCCTCCGGGTTCTCTGGTTTCTTTCCACCTATCGAAACATCCTGGTGACCCTATAAAGCCCCAGGTGTGAATGAGTGTGTGAGGTACCTCAAGGTAAGGACAGGCTCAGGATCTACCATGACCCTGGCCAGCAATGATGAATGAATGAATGAATACCTAGAGACAAGAGAATTACAGTAACATGGCTGTCATCGCAGTCATACTTCAATAATATGGGAGAAGTTCTTTTATGAGTGTGTGAATGTGTGTATGTGTGTGCCCTGCGATGGATTGGCACCCTGTCCAGGGTGTACCCTGCCTAGTGCCCGAAAGTCTCCTGGGATAGGCTCCAGGCTCCCCGCGACCCTGATCAAGGAAAAAGCGGTACAGAAGATGAATGAAAAAAAAGTTCTTTTTTCTCCCTATTTCATCCCCGTGACTGTTTCCATGTGTTTAATATGTCATAGTTAAGTAGAAAATTGTGTTAAACATGAAATACTTACTTGACAGACTATAATATGGGCCGTGTAACTTAAGAAGGTGGCATCTGGATCTGCAAAAGGCAACATGGTCACTACTGCAAAAGCCACATGCCGACTAGGATTAATATAAATAGACGGGGGGGTTCCTTACTGTTTCAACAACAGGGTTTCATGATTAATGGGTGTATTTAGTCAAATAGGACAGGTTTTACTTTCAAGTTTATACAGGGCTACTGTTCTACTATCATGGTCACCTGTTTGTATAATCAGTAGTTAATACTAGAACCAAAATTGTTCTGTAAAATCGCCGTCAGTCGCTGAAAATCATCAATCAATCTAAGCCTGAAAAAGCTCTGAAAAAGGTAAGCACATACACACAAACACGAACAGTATTCCTACACCGCTACCACTGAGGCGCCAGATAGTGACTCAAAGGGCCAAGAGAAGATCGACGGCAAAGAGCGCACCTTTTTAGCTGTAAGGAAACAACAGCGCTCTTCCCCAGCCACCGTTCTGATCAAAGATTTGTGTGACGGAGGGGGAAGCTTTCAAATGAGGAGCAGGGGAGCTTTTGTAAACTGGGTCATAGTTGCCTTGCCTCTGTCTCCTAGGGAAAGCGACACGGCACTGCCTGAACACCCAGGAAGAAGGGATTAGATGACAGAGATCTTGTCAGTGGTACGTCTTCCAAAAATGCTGCATCACAAATATAATTCCGTGAATGTAAATAAATCTTGGGTATGTTCATGGGGTGAAGAGTGAGTTAATATTAATTAAGTTGTTTTTTTTTCCCATTTGATTTGCATAATCATGTATTGTAATTGCATTTTTTATAATGTTATACAGTATACTTTTTAATGGGGGGGGGGTAAATTTAATACTAAGGATAAAAAGACTATTTAATCATTTCACATGAAATGAAATCAAGTGCGCTTTTTTTCTCTCCATGTGGCAAAGAAACATTCATAACACTTCACTTATTTGCAAAAAAGAAAGAAACCTTATTTTTAGGTTTATATTTTATATTTCCATAACACCTTCTGATGTTCCCATGTGAATATAAAACCTCGGCAGCAAGCGTACAGTTGAATATATTTTTCTATGTTAGTTTGGGAATCATATCATCGAACTTTCTGTACTATAAAATATAACCGCAGTCAGTGAGGCTGCTATAACACTAATTGACTCTAGGGTATTTAAAAAATGAAAAGAAAAGAATTCCCCTAAATCACACATTTTCAAGATTGTAAAATTAAAAAAAGTAGTCTCTTCACAGATATATTCTTAGATAATCAGAGATCCTTGTGTGAATATCTCACAAATTTAGTTTTAATTCTAGATCCTAAAACATGATAGATACAACAAATATAGGCTGTGGTCCCCATGATGAGTCCATCTTATTGTATTTTTATCATACATTTTTTCACATTCCCATGTGTTTCTGTTTTTTTTTAAAAAATCTGATGAAGCTTGTGGGGCGTCTTGTGTCTCATTAGACTTCAGAAAATATGACATCAATGCTAGACTAATATAATGAAAACTTTAAATAACATACCCCAATGCATGCTGATATAGCATCACATCACTGAACTGAATCATTTCATGTAAAGTTCTAATTGCACATTTTCAGAAATATTCCAAGCCCCGTACTTGTCTCATAGCTGTATAATCCCAAATATGAATAATAGTTAAATGAAAAGCTTGCACTCTTAACATAACTACACCAGGAGGAAATCTCAGTGTTTAGCTGTAATTTTGTGCCAAAACTTTCCACGGACACAATTTCTTAACTCAGCTTAAGTGGAAGGAGGAAGGGGAAATTCGTGGGGGAGAAAAACTCACCCGTGTCGTTTTCGTGCTTTTCCAGGAAGTCACACCCTCCAGTTCCTGCTGAGGGCCAGGTTAATCAAACATTCACTAGACTACACAATATTTTAACAAAAAAAGAAATGTCCTGCATTAATTAAGCCAGACCAGCTGGCTTTGAACGGTAACCACCCGATTTGGGTTGTCTCCCCTGATCCTTTTTCGCCTCTGAACAGGGTGTCATAGACACACTTCGACATGAAGACCATACCCCCACCCTCCAGCCCGCAAAAACACACACCCTGTGCCAAAAAAAGCGACCTGTAAGATTTGGGGTCTAGAGACACAAGCAGTTGGCATTGCCCATTCTCCACCTGTTCATGCCACTCCAAGCCAGAGGGTATATTTAGTACTTTAGAGGTATCAGTATCACCCAGACCTTTGTCACTGGTGGAATTCATGCCCAGGATTACTGCTCACCCCTACCCCACTTTGAGTAAAAGCATGCCAGAAAGAAACAAATCCACATTCTGTGAAATCCACTAACTGGGATATGTATATAGTTCATCCTTAACATTCAGCTAGGTTGATAGACGGCATTAGTCCAATTAAATTAAAACGTGTTACGGTATAGCGAGTTATTTTGGTACGTTTTAGGTATGCCAACCCTCCGACCACAACTATCCAATGTCACATTGATCGGTTGTCATTTATTTACCCTTGAAAATGCATGCTTTAGCACTGTTTCCTATCATCGCCTTCATACGCACTTTCCGAAGGAATATTCATTAGAGTCCAGCTTTCCCAGAAATAGCAGAACCGCGCGGAATTCGCCTTTCCCGCATCAAACAAGAATTCCCACTGGGTCCGGGAAATCCCATTCTCTTCGGACCATCCTATTTGTATCGACCCTGTAATAGTATTTACAGGGTCCAAGGGATTTCAACCCATTGGTGGTTTTGTTTTAGTATGACGGAATCATTGTTGTTATAGGTGGCTAATGTTACGTGAGTGTAATGGGGATGTAATTGCTGTGAAACGCAGCACAAAAAGCCATGAAAATGCACAGTTGCTGTTATAACAGTGGGGACGTGCGGCTCTGAGCAGTGACAGGCTTGTAGGTGGTATGCTCGAAGATAAGCAGGCGAGATTATAGCTATATTAGTCGTAAAAATCTTTATTACTTAAAATCTTCTTTTTCCTTTTGCACATGTAATAACAAGAGGAACATTTAGGCATCATTGATATAATGTATGTCTCTTTATCCTAAATGTCTTTTTGTCCTTCTTTATTCTATATTTTATCTTTTTAAAAATGTGGTGCTTTTTGAATAGCATGAAGTCATGTATTGTACAGTATGTAACTAGTACAAGACAGAAAGAAATAAAAGATAATTTACCAAATATATAGAATGAGAATGAAAGAAAGAACAAAAACGTCTGAGCCATATATCTATCCGAGATAAAATCCTTGAACATTATAGCAGTTTTATATTTAAAAGGTTGTATTGTTACAAAATAACATTCCTGCAATGTTTTAAAAACATACTGTACAGCATACCATGGTAATAGTTATTTCTTGTTAGAATGCTGCTCGTACATCATTCTCAATTCGACATGGAAACATTATACATACAGTATCATTCAAAACATTCTCCCGACTAAATTGTTAGCACATAACTCTTTCTTTCCATCTGTCTCTTTGTGCTTGTTGTTGGTCGACGTTGTGTCAAGGCGTTCTGTGTCTTCCACTCAGAGGGACAGCAACTGCAGCAGCTCACAGGAGCCTGGCTGTCTGCGCGGCTCTGGAGGAGCGAGAGCGACTGCGGCGACGCACAACAGGCCGAGACGCCCCAGCCATAGACCACAGGAGCCACCGTGGCTCCCCCAGTGGAGCACCCTGACTCGACCTGTGTGTGTTCGCGCGGAGAAGGAGAGCAAATGAGAGCAGGTTTTGTTTTAAGCCTGGGGGAGCATACATAATTTTTATATACGTGTTTGTGTACATGTGTGCCTGTGTATACGTGTGAGTGTATGTCTATGTGTGCAGCCTCATATAGCCTAATTTACGAGGCTGACCACGGTTATGGAGCCGAGACGGGAGCAACAGGAAGTCCAAAACGGCATGCCTCCAGAGGACGCCTCCTGCTCAATTAGAATTTTAGTCAAATCATCAACAGCAAATTAGGACTAATTATCTTGATAAAGCCACTGACAGATTCATGCGGACCCTAGCGTGATTTACAACTGTTTTTATAACAGCGCCGTTAGTGCCAAGTTAATGTGGTGTAACACAATATAACCTGGTGGCAACTTTTAAAGCTTTTAAAATCTGGCTGATTATTAATGTTCGGGAGTCAGAATAGTTTGTGTTTATTTAAAATAGCAGCAAAATATTACATAGTGCACATTTGTTGGCATGAGTTTTAAATGCAAAACGGATATTATTCCAAACATATAATAATTACGGAACAATGGCTAATATTAACAGTGATTCATTCCTGATGATGGCTAACATCTCTCGCTCTCTCTCTATCACTCTATCACTCTGTGTGTGTGTATGTTTGCCCATGGAGAGCCCTTTATCCGTGGCGCTGAGTGGTGTGAGCTGTGTCATGGCCCTCTTCTCCACACAGAGTCGCTCTGTGTGTGTCCTGTCCAGGAGACTGAGAGGAGCCCATATCCTCCTCCACACACACACACACACACACACACACACACACACATACACATACCATCCCCAACAAATACACTTTCCCACTCATGCAGCCCCGGAACATTTAGATGAGTACTGTTTGTTTTCCTGAGGAGGACCCCAAAATCTGATAAAACACAGCAGGTGAGAGAGAGTAAGAGAGAAACAGAGGGAGACAGAGAGAGAGAGAGAGAGTGGAGGGAGGGGTGGGAGTCTGAACACCTCCCTCCAAAAACAATATTTTGACTGAAAGGTTAGCCATCTGGATCTTTTGAAGGCAGGATTATTGCTGGTGGCTCGGCCTATTTTTCCCCCCTCGTTACTGCGCCAGTTGCCAGCATCCACAGACAGCCACAAGCTGGCACCAAGATCCTCTCTCTGATGACAACCATCCTGCTGCTACATGAATGGAAGTGTTCCCACCCCCACCCCCCTTTCGATCTTTCTCTCTCCGCTATGATTCTGTCTTGTTAAAGGCACAAAAAAACCTACAGCCTTTGGTAAAAAAAATGTCAACTTCTGACATTATACATTAACAACTGTTAAGCATATTTATTAATAAAATCATGCTCGTTGCTGTATCCATTATCATAAAGTACAATAACAGAAATATTATCTTAATCACCTTTAATAGGGCTGTCCATGTCTTTAATGCTGATATCACTTGCTTTGCACAAAGTACCTAAAGAGACAAGTAGAGAAAACACAATGCATGCTAAAAATACCATTTTTTCCCCCCACTGGCTGCATAATGCTGCCAGGCAGACGCAGTTCCTTTAGTCCTGATAGAGATGTACTGCGATCCGGACGCACTGGCAGGTGGCCATGGTAACCCGATTGTATCTGTGTATGTGCGTCTGAACAAGCCCTGAAGCCCATGGTAAGTGGCAGCCTTTATCTCCTAATTAGATGGGAGGCACTCACCTCTAGGCAAGGGGAATCAGTGAAGGGCTCTCACTGAGGTCATCTCGGTATCGTAGATTGATTCCAGTGATTTGGATTCAATTGAAATGACATATATGCTGTATGTTGTATTAGTGATGCGTACCGGGGTGACACAAAGTCGTGTAGCGTAAGCACAAAATCAAGTCTATGCACACACTGACACTCGAGCTAAATCTTTGCTTAGGTTTCAGTAGCGTTTAAAATACAGAACATTTTTAGTTTTTTTTGTTTGTTGTTGTTGTTGTTGCATTCCTATGTTTTAATAAACATATAAATAAATAAATAAATCAGGATTGTGCAATATACTGAAGAGTGACATTTTTTTTGTAAGTATTATGATGAATATTTCATTTTAACCAACGATACAAAGCAAAATAACAGCAAAAAAAAAATAGCACAGATACGTGATTGATCACATGATTTAATGGTTTAATCAGTTGTTCTATCACCAATAATAATCTATCACCAATAATAATCACCAATAATAATAATAAGAAAAGAATATGAGCATCTGTGAGTTGAACATTTTTTAAGCATATTTTTCATTCCCATATTCTGGTAGTGGTAAAAAATTATGCTTTTTAAAAGGAATAATACTTTATCTTATTATTGTATAACTTATTCAAGATAACTGATAATGATAACAGGATCTACTAGACATTTCCAAAAACCAATGCTTTGTTGGTGGCTAGGATCCGTGCCACTTGAGTTGTGTTTTAAGGGTTAAGAACAATTTCCTAACTGCAACAGGATTACTAGAATTACTGTAATGTGTCTGTCTGTAAACTAAATTACAATTTGTTCGTACTACAGCATCTAAGAATCTTCAATAAAGGCTAATAAAATGTCACTTATTGTACATAGATCCTGACCTCAAATGATCCAATACATATAACAACAGTTAATAGTTTACTATAAAACACATAGTGCAGATATTATTCTAAATATACAGAATTTTACTTTTATTGGCTACCTACTTTCAGCTAAGTTCAGTATATAGCATCTTCACATATGTAAAGCCTTCAGCTTCTCTCCAGCTTGGACTCTTGGCAGCTCCATCTTCTCGCTCAGAAGATCGCATGGCAGGGAGAACAGATGGAGTGTGAAGAGTAAGGTCTTCTCAGGTCCATTTCATGGTGCATTTGGCCGTGCTTTGCATCTGACAATTTAGGTGTCATAATAAATGTTCCCATAATAGCTTTCAATACAGCGGACACTTCTAGACAGGCATCACTCATGAGGCTCATTTCTCTCTCTCTCTCTCTCTCTCCACCCAGCAAGCGAACGGCTCCAGGCATCCTTTTTCAAGAAGCAGCCCGGCCAATCAGCCTGCTCACTAACTATCATGATTTGAAAGACATGTCAAACACATTAGCTGCTTAAGTGCACGGTGAAATTCGAAAAAGTGTTTGATTAAGCAAGACTCATTTAGATGGTTCAAGTAAATTTCTGTGTTTATCAATTAATAGCTACACCAGCAGCATCAGTCATCATTTAAAATCAGCTGCAGTGTGAAATTAAAATTGGATTTAGACCTTAAGGCATCATCTAATGGCTACTTGCTGACTTTCACTAAATCAGTGTAGCAGATAGTTCGGATCACAATTTAGCAAAGGAAGAAAAAAAAAAAGACACAAACTCCAGGCACTTGGCATAATGTGTATAGACTTACTCAGATCCTGTAAATGTCATACTACTTAGATGTTTTTGTTCATTTATTAATTCATACTGCATAACAGGAGACTCACAAGGCGTGCTACACCTTGGACGGGGTGCCAGTCCATTGCAGGGCACTCACACAGACACTCACTCATTCACTATGGGCAATTTGTCGACAGTAACAAGCCTATTGTGCATGTCTTTGGACACACAGAGACCAAAGATAGGAATTGAACCCTTGACCATTGAGGTGTGAAGCCTTTTACATGTTACATATTTTTAGCATTTTCAAAATTATTAATAAATTAAAAAATGTACACAATAATGAAATACAAAAAAAATCCCATATGGTTATAGTCTTCTATACTGTATGTTTAGATTAATTGTGTTTAAGTAAAATGAGGTGCAAAAATAATCGCTACCGCTATTGATTGCAGACTATAGAAATCAACTAAGCATTACACACTAATAATAATTATATACGATTAATGATGCTCTGTATGTAAATTGTGTTCTGATAATGAGATATAGAGTATACTTACTGCCACATCAAGGGGTCCATGTGACGGATTTTGTTATTCTTTTTCTGCAGATTATTCTAAATGATAGAGATTGCAGTATGCCTAACTGTCTTGGACCGCACTTGAGAAAAATAGATGGGAAAACCCAATATTTAGTGGTCAAGACCAACAGCCTACCCCTGAATTAAAGTCCCACAACACAAAGAAACAACTTGTGCTTAAGATGGAAAATTCTATATATTTCATTTCACTGAAACTCAATTGTGGCTGGGGAAGAGCTATCTTGTACTGTTTGGGATTGATTTGAAAAGAAAGAAAATATTTATACACCCCCATGCATGTGCCTAACAACAAGTAATAGAGACTTTAACAAAGTTATACACTTTGTAATGTAATATATTTACCAGAGCAAATGGTGGAGGTCAGATATGACACAAGCACAATATGCAAGAGTTGAGTTGTTCGAGAGTGCATTAAAGGCTCTGGCAAGCAAAACAAAAACCAGGCCAAACTATGACATGTTTTCTGGGGAAAACTGCCTGGTGATATCCCAATTATGGAGAAGTAACCACTAAATTGTCAGTTAGAGAACCCCACGCATCTTTTAACACATGTCTTCCAAGTGGGTGCTGTTATGTCCACCTTTCACAGCTAAATGGGCACCAATGCCATCCATATTAGCCCCATATCCCCATCACATTATAATGTTTCTAATAATGTTGTCACATGCCCTGGCTGCAAAGGGTCATTTTCTGATGCAATTCAGACACTCCTGCAGCTTTGGCATTGATGGAAGAAAAAAAAAAATACAAGAGGAAATAGAAGAGAAAATGTGGATAAAAATTAAATGTAAACTTCCATTTAAAACAGAAGGGAAGGAATAAAAAATATCTTTTTCAACAATCCAATAGCAGAATACTGCAAAGTCAATGGAAATCAATGAAAAAAAAAACTACACCTTTCTTTAAAAACAAATAAAACCGACGAATGATCTCAGCTGAAGTTTCAGTCTCTAAAATCCAAGTCCAAGCAAGTAAAACAAACTAAGCAGATACATTTTTGGGGAATTGGTGGTGCAGTTATGGCACAATTTAAAGTCTAGAGTTTGACATTGGCAGACCTCTATGCTAGCACTGACATAACAGAGGACTCATTGGAGAGGTTTAGGGTGTTGACCTGACTGTCAGCTCTTTTTAAGGTGATATTGGACAAATCATTATGGGACCACAAGAATATTTAACATCTAAACAGAATAAGTGGAAAAAATGATGGGTCAGCCGTTAAAAAAACCTTTAATGGCTGTAGAACCATTTTTCTCCAAAAATGGAGAATTTCTTTTAAAAAGATAAAAGAAACATAGCAGCTCCTTTACTGTACATTATCCATCTCTGTCAGCTCAAGCTTTAAGTAAATAAAAGACGGTGGGAAAAAAACGCCTGTCTTATTTGCCTAAGTAAGTTCTTCAAGTTTTTTTCTTGGAACATGCAGTTGGTTTTAATTAGATGTTCATTAGAAGGTGTCTCGCATTCCCTCAATTAGTCCCTGTCATGGCAGCAGTGGCGGCACAGTAATCTCCATGATTAAGCGGCGTTCTTGTTTGTCTGCGCACTGTCTGCCAGGCTTTCTTCGCCTGCCGTTGTCCTGGAGTCCTGACATGGAGAGTAATCGTTGTGCGCAGTGGCCCTCTGAGGCTTGCCTTGCCTCTGTTCTGCAATACTTAACAGTGTACAGCGCTCACTTCAAACATCTGCCCCCATTAAGCCCCCTTTGCCATTTTCAATTATACCTTTCCACCCTACCATTTGGGCAATTTTCTAATCTTGCCATGGTTGGCGTGATGCTGGCACGGCAGGCGTCCCGAGTGACAGATGAAGGCATGAGGACTAGGAATGGTGGAGAGGTGGAAAACACATGAACAGGAGAGTCACAGCTGCACAGTTTTCTCTCCAATGTCTTCTGCATACTTACAATGGCCACCTGTGGATCAAGATTCCTTTAAACACATGCTAGATATGTGCATCTGATTGGTTGGTGTTCAGCCTTCATACAAAGCTACCACATTCAATATCAATGCCTGATATTCAATGTCAGAATACAAAAACAAACATAAGACATTACATTGCCCCACTGGTGCATGTGATAAAAATGGGATTAGACAAGCCATAAGTGCATTATCAAACCTATTGAGCAATGGAAAGATCCACTGTGCTTTGTGGAATTATATTTCGGTTGCAACAAAATCTAACTGACTAGTCTAAAAAAAACCTGGTAGCTAACATAATACAATAATGTAATCTAATATTATTAGCTAGGCGGTATGGTGGCTAAGCCTTGTGTTCGATTCCCACTTCAGGTTTGTGTGCATGGTATTTGCATGTTCTCCCCATCCTTGGTGGGTTTCCTCCGGGTTTTCCGGTTTCCTCCGACAGTCCAAAGACATGCAGATTAGGCTAATTGGGGTTCCCAAATTTCCTGTAGTGTGTGAATGTGTGCATGAATGTTGAGCGGAGGTTCTACCATGATCGTACAAAATGGTCAACATTGGCTTCCAAGGTCCCAAGTTGGACAGCAGAGGTTCCTAGATGGATGGAAGGAGGGATGGAATGTTATCAGCTGAGTTCATTGTAACAAGTTAAGTGTAACAAACATATATAAACGTATATTATCGGTATCATTTTCTAACAAAGTATTTAATGCGTGATCACATTACGTCCTTGACAAAAAGTTTCCAAGATGTTGGCCAAAGTTTTGGCTATACTGTACAGTACAGCAAGTTCTCCATATGTTTATCCATGATGTGACTGTGTGCTGTGCTAGCTTTCAGTGTTTCTACATATCTGCGTGTTCATGGTTCTGAAATGATTGTCTGTCATCCATGCACACTAATTAATTTAATTAATTCAGCAAGACAAACTGGTCGAGACCAGCTTGAGGTAATGACAAACAGCTGAAGTGAATCACACCACCATAAAGCATGTTAAGTTCACTGAGAAATATATACTGTAACTAATAGACAAATTCTTTGTGTTTTTAGTACTGCTGCTTGTTTTTAGTTAGTTGTTGGTTAACCTATTTTTATTTAAGTGGGGCAACAGAATAAGTGCACATTCAGAAGAAAAAAAAACCTTTTAGGAATTTTAAGGGTTCAGTTGAAGTCATTTGAAAAGACTTATTTGCACTGCTTTGCACTGGGCTAGAAATGGTTTACTGGGAACTTTTTGGAATCAAAGTGGGTTTAGAATTCTCAGGGGCATTGCAGAGTACATGGATGCCATTTTACACAAATCATGACCTCGAGTATAATAACCGGCTAAAAGCTGGAAAAAAGTCCTACAGCCAACCAAACTAGCGATACACCAATGTTGTATCAACAACTTTCGCTTACACTCTTGAGTCAATCTGAAAGAAGCACATCTTCGTATAAAGTAGATTCTTAAAGATTTGGTTGTACTCTTCAACTCCGATGCATTCCTCCTGGTTATGGGTTTAAAATTATAATCGTGCAGTGCTCGTCATGTATCATTGTACAAATCTGTTTTTCTGCCTTTTTGGCTGAACCTTGGGCCAGCTGCCTTGCTGAAAGGCCAGCTCTTGGTGGAGCTCAGCAAGGGTGAAAGAGGTCAGGGCAGATGGATATAGAGTGCAATTACCTCCCCTGAAGGGTACCAGCATTAAGGTCTGTTAGGTTAAAGTGTCTGCCACTCAAACAGAAAAATAGGGTCACTAAAAATCGCACAATAGCTAAAAGCCTGTTCTAAGGGCTAGCTATTATGTGCAGAATGTGACCACCAAATGATTTCTGAGAGTGAGAGTGGACACAGGGGGCTGTTCAGCACAGAAAAACCAGTGGGAGTATGCTTTTTGGTCCTTGAAAAACCTCGTAGGGACTGGTTTGGCAAAAGATCATGTCTTGTTTTGCTGATAAATAGTCCTGTTTAGTTTAGTTTTTTTTTTTTTTTTTTCGAGTACATGTGCAAGCCTGCACTTTGTAGTCATTTTTGTGTTGAAAAGTGTATATGTTAGTCCATAATCACATTAGGTTTGTCACTGACATGCATCATGAGATCAAAAGCTAGATACGGGGGTGGAGGTCGTGTGTTACTTGATCAGTAATACATCTTTCTGCGGAATATCTAATCTGTGAAAATATGTGGCACAGTGGGCAAAGCAGACTGTAATTTCTTGACCAAGGCTTACACAAACGGAAAGAAATCTACACGAATTCACCACACCATAGAAAGAAGCAAGCACTAGACCCTCTGCATTGGTCTCACCCGCTTCTCCTCTCCAAACAATTAGCATCTCACGCTGTCAATTTTAAACCCAGCAGCGGCAACACTTAAAGGTCACTTAGCCAATTGACCGCTGGGAGTTGGAGAGGAAAGTTTATTTTTCTGAAATTATACTCATGCCCACTTTTCAGCTCTTGTTGTTATGCCTGATTTGTTTATCTATTTATTTATTTATTTATTTATTTTTTAACCTGGAGAGCTATAACTGAATAATTGCTCCCTGTACATTATTATTATGATGCCAGGCAATGGGCTTCGCTAATGATTGTGAATGATTATGCATGTGTGTAATTTAAATGTAATCAATTTTATACTTGTATCCTACTTATTTGTTTTGTCTTCCTGTCTACATACTAAGACAAACTTACTGTGTTTTATAGATAAAGAGAAACTGGTGTGTCTGTGAGTTTGAGAATCATAATATCATTATAGGTCAAATTACCTACTCACTTATTCATTCACTCACTCACTCACTGTCTAAACCGCTTTATCCTGTATACAGGGTCGCGGGGACCTGGAGCCTATCCCAGGAGAATTAGGGATTCTCCTGCACGGGGCTGGGTACACTCTGGGCAGGGTGCCAATCCATCACAGGGCACACACATACTGTATGCACATATGCCCACTCACACACTCATTCCCACATTACAGGCAATTTAGGAACACCAATTAGCTTAATCTGCATGTCTTTGGACTGTAGGAGGAAACCGAAGTACCCGGCGGAAACCCACTAAGCACATGGAGAGCATGCAAACTTCATGCACGCAGACCCCATAGCGGGAATCGAATCTGGAGGTACAAGACGAGAGTGCTAACCACTAAGCCAGGATGCCACCCACTGTAGGTTAAATTATTATTATTAATATTGTTATTTTGGAATCTGTTAATGTGAATTGGAATGCACAATTGCAGATCATTATCAGCCCATTTACATAGAAACGGCACTACAAAGTGCTGAGCTGGATGTTTTGGACAAGCAAAATGCTTATAATGAATAAAATGCAAACTGTCTAAACCACCAGAAATATAAACAGGGCAATGAAATCTAAATGACAAGTGGACACAATGGAGAATCATAAAGTGTAAAACAGACCAATAAGCACACAGTTCAAGTCTAGTAATATAGGTGGCAGACAAAGAACAATTATAACGCTTAATATACAAAAGAGGTAATTAAGGAATGAGTTTTTTTTTTTTTAAACAGGATGATAGAAATGTACCTGGTGAAGTGGCCATGACTAGAGGATGAAAATTTTGAGAAGTTGGGATTCCTGGAGTACGGCTGTGACAAAGCTTATGCTTCTGACTGGAAAAGACTTAGTTGTAGGGTTCTTCATAAACCCTTTAAAGATTCTTTTAGTAGAACATGCGAAGAAACCTTTATCTTAAACATAAATTAAAATGTTAAATAATTTGTGATTTGTGATCAGGCAGCATTGCCAGCTTAGTGGTTTGCCTTGTTGTCTTGTACCTCCAAGAGTAGGGGTTTGAATCTTGATTCCAGACTGTGTGCATGCTCTTTCTGTGCTTGCTGGGTTTCCTCTGGGTACTCCGTTGTCCTCACATGGTCTGAAGACATACAGTGTAGTGGCTCATTGGCATCTCCAGATTTCCTATATTGTACACCGTCTTGTGCTTTATAGGACCAGGTCCCCCGACCTTGCACAGGATAATGGGTATGGATTATGGATGCATGGAGGAATGGATTTATTTTTATTTTTTTTTGATAGATTTAAATAAAAAAAAATTTTTTTTTTTTTGTCTGATCAGAACTGTGTGTGCATGGCAGTTCACATCCTGATTGACAGTGGCATCATCCCAGTGACATGAATTGGCCCACTGCGCTAATGCTAGAAAATTGGCTAGCATTCTTTACACAAAAATGTCATGGTGTTAAAATACTAGCTAGATGCCGTTTCACTTCTCAGAGTTCTCAGACTTCTCAGAGTTGCTCAGACACAAAGGAGCTGAGAGAGCAGCAAAGAAGTCATTTCAGTTTGTGTGAAAGAAAAAGGGCGGCACGGTGGTGTAGTGGTTAGCACTGTCGCCTTGCACCTCCAGGGTCTGGGCTCGATTTCGGTCTCTGTGTGCATGGAGTTTGCATGTTCTCCCCGTGCTTGGTGGGTTTCCTCCGGGTACTCCGGTTTCCTCCCA
>JAQMYG010000014.1:12697797-12708236 GCA_030014215.1 Clariallabes teugelsi | reverse complement strand
GGATAGGCTCCAGGCCCCCCGCGACCCTGAATACAGGATAAAGCGGTATAGAAGATGAATGAATGAATGAATGAAAGAAAAAGCTAGAAAATAGGCTAGCTCTGACTGGACGTTTAGTTTACCCGGCATCGCCTCTACCAAATATTTTCACGCGCAAATCAAATCAGAAGAGATCAATGGCAATACAGTCGAAAGTAAATTCTACACACATGAATAATGAAAATGACGCAACCAGAACATTTTAAATGCATAGTGGGATATTCTTATACACACTTTCTACCACATTCATTTGTCCTTGCACATGCCCCTCTTCAATAGCGATGCCACTAAGATCTGTGAAAGGCTCTATTCTTTCCTTCTCTGAGCTCTTTCTGCACTGGATATTACACACTCAACACTTGTGATTTATTCTTTACATAAACGAGGTCTCAGAAGCTCTTGTTTCCACGACACCCATCGTGATTAGGTAATGCCTCTCATTACGAGCGCGATGGCCCATTTCTGCTGGCAAATCAAAGTGGTTCCAGATCAACGGCCCTTAACTTTCAGAGTCATTAGACATCTAAGCAGGGGTTTTAAAGCAAAACATCTGCTTTTGGTTTCTCAGCAAGTTTACCTGTTCCGAGCCATCGACTCGGCGTGCGATCAGCTGCCAGGCCAAACACGGCGGGAGAATCTGTCTGAGGTTTCCCCCCCCCCCCCGTCACTTGTTCACTGACACAAATGAAGTGCGGAATGAATGGCAGAGAGACTAGCTATAAACTCAAGGCAGAGACTGCGAATATTGCAGATATCATGGATAATATCTTACCTTAACATCTCGCTTACTTTTGTTCTCCTACACACTCTGTTCACTCACAAACACTTTGTCTGATTGCAAGTGGTGAATACAAAATATGCCATCTCGCACAGATGTGACAACTTAATAATGAAAACCCTTGCAAACACAGACTGGCTCTTGTAAACCATCTGTTATGCATCCTTTAAATGGCACACTGAATTATATTTAGTGTCACTCTACCTGGGCAGCTCTGATATCGACACAGGCATGTGATCCTCACTGATTTCTTTCATACACCTTAAATTTCTGAGGCGGCAGACAGTTCGCTCAGTACTTCATACTCGGATAATGTTCTCAGCGCTGTGCCAAAGTGCTAATTTATGAATAAGTGACTTATTTGAATCTTTCATTATCAAACAGCTGTCTGTAAGTAAACTCATTCATTTACTCATTCGCTACACTGCTTATCTTATGCAGGGTCATGGAAAGCTTGGAGCTTATGCCAGGGGCACTAGGTGGGGTACACGCTGGGCACACAAGCACACACATTCTCTCACACACTACTGGGAATTTGGAAACACCAATTAGCCTACTCTGCATGTCTTTGGACTGTGTGAGGAAGACTTCCCGCAGTCACACTCCCGACCCTGGAGCCACCAGTGCCAACCACTATGCCACCATGCCGCCTGTGAGTAAACTGTATCACTAAAATTGCTGTTATTGTAATATTTCAATGTGGTCATTTTTGTTTAAAAAAGCCAAAGAGGGTAAAAAAAAGAAAAAGAAAAAAAAAGGAAAAGTCTGCTTAGTTACTGAAGGATGTGCAAATGATTAGACAATAAATGGAAGCAAGGTGTTGCTATTCTATAGCTCTGGATCGAAGGCAGGGTCAGATTATGTCGGCACATGTGCTCCATGTGTGCACTTGCAAACAGAAATGCAACACGATCTCCAAAGATTCCTCACCCTGGTCAAGTTATTATTTTCAGGTTTTCTGATTGATTCGCTTTAAAATACTTTTCTCCCCCGCTCTCAGAAAGTCCAGCCTCAATTATGAATATCATTTCATAATACGTAAACAAAGCCAGAATGAAATATTGCCCTTCTCTAATTACGTAAATATTATTTCACATTCTTATGTTGATCAGCAAAGGAAGCGCATATTTCCTGAATGAGTATCGCTTCAGATGTTTTTTCGTTTTTGGATGGAATTGGGCTGAAATCCTGTAAACGGCTTAATAACCTGCACGAGAAAGAGACTGCAATTTAATAATGTGACAATTATTCATAAAAACAGAACTATTATTGCACAACATAAAGTGCCTGCTTGATTGCTTAATGTTTAATTACAACACTGCAAGAACACCACCACCACCACCACCACCAATAACAAAGCCTCGAACATACTGAACGACTTGAGTAGTAGAAGCTCCAGTTTGGATCTCCACAGCTACAGATAGGCAAGAGAGCAGTTATTGATTCAAATTAATTAATCCACTTATGAATGGAGGATTCACCGGCTCAGAAGTGGCTTAAATAATCCTTACAAATTAAACCAGCAAATTTCCTGCATTTAATGATACTTATTTAATGAGTGATACTTGATTACTCAAGTAATTAAATTGCATGAAACTGTAAAAACATGAAGCATTAGTATGCAGAATATACAGTATTGGGAATGGATAACCTAAATAACATTCTGTGTTAATTAATTTAGCGTTATAGTTGATGCTATGCCAAAATCGGTGTAATTAAATATTGGACGGTTTGGAGCAAGGACAGCTGTTTGTTAAAGAAAAATAAGAAAAAAAACCCATAGTAATAATATGGTACGGTTTAGTTCACATAATACACAAAATGTGTTACTGCAGAAACATAAACTGCATAAAGTGAAGCGCTATTGTAAACCTGAACTGTTCAATCTTAAATCCTTAATACTGTAAGTTCCATAAAACTGTAGCAGTACAAAAAAAAAAAAAAGCAAGGATTTTATTAAGTTGGCGGCAAAATAAACAACATCCTTTATTACTTCTTTGTCTTATTACTCTAAATCTTTTGTGACAACCATACCTCGGCACCCATTGCTAATCTGGATAGAGTATGTAAAAATAATCCTACTAACACTTATGTCTTTCTGAATTAAAACGCTCGCCTGTCAAATGCCAGCACAAATGCCAAGACTTGAAAATGACATGCATACGTGTAAAAAAAAATAAAATAAAAAATATGATATATAAAATATAAAAAAAATAAAACTTTAGGTAGCATTTTAAGCATTTTGGTTTGCACTGTCAGAGATATGTGTGTGTGCTAAACTCGAACATATAAAGTTCAGAACTCGGTTGGTGATTATTTTAACTGTCATTTATTTCTATTAAATGATAAAAAGGAAAGACATTTTATACATCAATAAAGCTGTGAGATCTCAATCCGGAGTAGCTAGAAGAAATTTCTGAGCTAGATGATGACATACCTGCTTTTATCATAACAGCAAACATCAGCTTCTCGAGGCTAGGCTCTCCTGGGGCCGGGCATAAATCAGCCTTGACGTGAGACGTCCGTCTACAGTCCGTGATCTTCCTAGAAGTGTAGCGCTGACATCCTCACAAGAACGTCCAGCAGCTTGCAGAGGAGAATAGTTTCTGAATGTTGCTTCTGGGCATGCTGTAGGCCATGGACAGGTAAAACAGGACAGGATGACACTCTGGAGACCTTCTGGCTGATGTCACGGAGACAGTGTGATGACTAGAGATGCATGGTAGGGATGTGAAACGCAAGGATGTCAAAGGTACAACCAGGAATCATAAGTATGACAGAAGACACTTCAAACTCAGGTTATTTTTGCCCTTTTGTGTTACTCTGTGGTAGGGATGTAATGCGATGACATAAGTTGTATTTGTATATGTAAAAGGGTTTGAAGCATTCATATCTGTATCTGGATTTGAATATTAATCATATGTGTGTGTGGGTTAGCTATAATGGTTTGTGCATTGTCCTCACAAAGTTTTATTCATCCCGTTACTCAAGTTTATAATTGGTCTCAACCAGGCATGCCTGGAACACGGGACTGCTTTCTATCGCCCTTACACAGCTCTCATTTTGATTGCCCACAATATTTCAATACATTTAGATGGTACTTTTTTCCATAAACTAAAAACAAACTTTTTTTTTTCATTTAAATCACCATGACCAAAAAACACACCTAAGCAATTAAAAATACCTTCAATCTTATACAATTTGTTAAAATAATTTTACAATAAACCAACATATTTCCAGAAATATATATTTTTTAAGAATTAATTTTCTAGTTCTATTAGCGAAAAGATGCAACACTTAAAAGTATAAAAAAATATGTAAAAAAAAAAAAAAAAAATGTCCTTAATAATCCAAGATTTGGTCTATTGTGAACATATAATAAGAAATAGTAGATACACACACCGGCCACTTCATTAGGTACAACATTAGGTTAAACTCCTCAATATCTAATCAGCCAATCACATGGCAGCAACCTCAATGCATTTATGCATGTAGACATGGTCAAAGCAATCTGATGATGGAAAGGGAACAGAAACTCAAATAGCAACTAATTATGACCAAGATATGCCGAAGAGAATCTCTGAATGCACAACATATTGAACCTTGTGCACATGGACTACAGCAGCACAGCAGCAAAGACCACAATGTCAGCTAAGAACATGAAACCAAGGCTACAATTCGCATGGGCTGACCAAAATTGGACAATAGAAGAATGGAAAAAAACTTTGCCTGGTCTGATGAATCTCAGTTTCTCCTGTGACATTCGAATGGTAATGTCAGAATGTATCTTAAATAACATGAAAGCATGGGTATATCCTTTTCAGGCTGGTGGTGGTGGCATAATGATGTAGGAGATGTTTTCTTGGCACACTTTGGCCCCCTTAGTACAAACTGATCATTGTTTAAATGCCACAGTGTATTGTTGCTGACCATGAGCATTTTCACTTGCCAAGATATACATTCTTGCAGTGTATGCTGCAAACAATGACTTCTAGCAAATTCCAATATATTTATATAATCAAGTTTATCTAGCATTTCATGTTTTTATATTATTACAGTAAACCAAACATTCCTTTCTTATTTCAAGCATGAAATAACCCTGGTCTGGTATTGTAATAATTGTAATATTTAATTCTAGAAAGAAGTAATAAAATAAGTTTGAAATTAAATTCTAAAAAGAAAAACATCTAAAACACTTACTTATTTCATACAACATCTGATGTATAATAATGTCATAATAACCATTTTTTTCTTTCTTTCATTCTTTCATTCTTTCTTTCTTTCTTGATTGATTGATTGATTGATTGAACTGATTGGAAGTATAAGGACCTCTGTGATCTTTATTTGACAGTTGTCTGTTGTTCCATTACCAAAACTATAGTTTCAACAACCATGACCATTTCTGTCAAACTTTTTGTTTGTGTTTTATAGTGTTTTATATTCTATATTCATGTAATATGGTATATTATATATATACTGAATTCATGTCTGTTTAGAAGGCAACATCTGTTCAATTCAAATAATGTTTGCAGTATCCCTCCCTGTATCATAAATTCTTCCTGATTATATATGTGTTTCAATCAATGCATACTGACTACACTGTAGTTAAAAGCAGAAAAAAAAAGCCTTAGTCCACACTACTGTTTTTTGAAATGAGATACATAGCCTTGTTCACGTTTAAAGGACATTGCACTTGTCTAAATGAATGCTTCCTGCTCATGCAGGAAGTAAAATACAGCAATTAGCATGCTGCCTCTCCACATGTCTCTTAGCTAAAGATAAGACGTGCTGGCAGCACAGCAGGCATCTAATTCCCTCATTCAGTTGTCTCTGGTCTCACTGATTATGGATCTATCCTGTAACTTAACCTGCATCTTTCTCCCAGCAAGACAGCCGTCCAATGAACAGCCCTTCTTCCCAACATCTCTTCTTCCTTACTTTCTTCCTAAACAACTTCCTTTCAGCTGCTCGTCTTTGAATCCGGCTACGCTTCACATCTGGCAAAAAACAATCCCAAGCGGTTCAAAACAAGAAGAACAAGAAGCAGCATGATGCTCTTGAAACGATATCAAGCTTTGAGCATAGATCTTCACGAATATCTGCTGGAGAGACACGGCGGGAGCTTTAAGGAGGAGGCTGAGGTGGAAATCATAGCATGGCCCAAGGCGAGCAACACCACAACACACGGAAACATTTTGCCCCCTGATCTCTGCACCCTCAGAAGGAGTGGTGGGACGCTCCAGGGCAAGGACGGCTCTGCAGGAGGAAAAGTATAGAGAGGTCAACGCTTAAGGTTTCCTCTGTATCTTGTTCTTCCTTCCTTTATCTACATTTCTTCCAGTTTTCATCTTGTCCATCGTGATAGGGTTCAAAAACATATGATTAAAAAAAAAAAACAATCCAACCACAACATTATTTTCTTACACAGGTAAGTAAAACACATTTCTACATTTTTTCTTGTTTAAAAAAATAAAATGTAACATGCTTTTAGATCTTGTTTTTTTTTTCTCTTACTGATAAGGATACTCTCTCTCGCTCGCTCTCTCTCTCTCTCTCTCTCTATCTCTCAGTCTCGCTCTCTCTCTGTCTGTCTCTCTCTAATGCACTCACTCACCCCCCCCCACCCCCCCACCAACACACATTTTAATGTTTAATACTCTGTCTTGAAATGGCATTTTAATTCGTATTTTATATATATATATATATATATATATATATAAACTATACACTACAAAACTATATAACTTAGTATTTATGATTACTAAAAAACTAAATTATTGTTTACCTATTATGATTATTTAACATCTTTCTGGGAAAAAATGTACATAAAATTATGCAGAGAAAGAATGCAAGACCTAGTTTAGAACTAACATATATATATATATATATATATATATATATATATATATATATATAGTAATTTAGTTCAATATTCAAATTATGAGACCCATGGTCAACAGCAACAACAATAATAAGAAAAAAAGATATTTCAGATGAAAGATATTTTAAATTAAAATCCTGCTTTAGAGCATATAAACATATGAAAGTAATTCTCTTTTCGTTTTCTTTTCACTCCTGGAAGAAAATCATTTAGAGTCGGTCTGAAGAGATCCCCTGTGATGAAGTACCACAATCCTGGTGAGGTTTTAGTGACATCACCTGGGTTCTGTAAAGTATAACTGTGAAGTCTCACTCTTTATGATGGTATAGATGTTCACAATATGTGGTAATGAGATAGTGAGATGATGCCCATACAGCACGTGTTGTATAGACGGATAAAACCAGCTTTAAGGCTCTTATCAGTCTGCTTTTCACCTAAGTGGAACCTGCTTCAAAGAGTGACGTAGCCGTGCACTGCCGGTAATGAGGGTGTATTGGTTTTTAACGAGGACTGCATAAATAGAGACAAGGACGGCAGCCTTTGAGTCACAAAACAACAAGGGATAAAGTGGAGCTCGGCGCAGACTATGGAACCCAGTGGGATTCACACACTGACATGCTCACACTTCCACACACATAGAAACACACACGCGCACACACACTTGCTTGTTCAAGTGTGGGAGCGGTTACAAGTGTGCAGAGAGAAGCACAGTGCAAACTCGCCTACGGGTGCTTGCTAAAGATGTAGTTGAATTCTCCTGCTGCCAAATAAGACCCTGTTGGATGGTTTCTAAACACGCATACACATACACCACACACACACACACACACACACGCGCACACAAACGCTATGCTGCACTTGGTACAAAACTTGCTACAAGAAAGAAAAAAAAAATGTTCGGAAACATGTGCTCTTAAAAAACAAGTCAAAGTGTGTCTGAGCGTCCCTTGTGCATAAGGCCCTGTTGGGTTCCTGTGGAGAATTCGCGCCAGTACCGAAGCCTGCTTCCATCAGTCAACACTTCTGCGCACCTGGAAGGTTCAGAGACCCCATTCACCGCAGCCATGACCTGTCCCTCGCAATCGCGCTTTGACTCGTTTCTTCTGCCACACTTTGGAGAGAGTGCACCTGGCCCAAACCACATTTTACGCTTAAATAATCAGTTCGTTTGCACCGATTTAAGTCCCCAATGCCTGCACAAGGGGCCAGATGCCCTGATCAGCTCTTTTGAGGACATAGTTTTAAGTTTTTGCTAGCTTTGCTGCACTACTTTTCTCATAAACTTGGTTAGGACATATTGTCCGAAGAGGACTTATGGGAAATTAGAAGCGCAATTCCAGTAACTGAGCAAGCTGGTAAGCAGGCAGACATGTCCGGGCTTGTAAAGTGGAAACCAATCTCCTAATATTCAAGAACGGTTATACTGAGTGACACAAATGTGTTAAGTAGAAATGAAAGAGCTATCAATATACATGCGTGTTTATGTCATATGATTACAATACCCAGTCTACTCAAGAGAAACACTGAAACGATTGCAATAATTCTTGCAATAATCTCAAGTGAAAACAGAAACTGTCGATATTTTCAGCTTGGCTCTGGACTAAATCGTATGTGCTGCCAGCTGAATCTCGCTACTGCTAATCACAGAAAAGGTCAGAGTAAAAATAAGGTGTGGCGATTTGCCAAGATGGTGTCTAGTGGCAAGGCTTTAGGTGGCCTTCTTGCCTTTGGGTTAAATTTACACACTGCGATTAATTGTGGCTTGTTTACTCAGGATGGAAAGGTGCCGCTACAGAATCCCGGGCATTGCACAATTTCTCTGGCCGCAGGGCGGTAGGCTATGTCTTTGAGTTTAATGGGGCTGTGATAACTATCAAATGGACATGGATTACACACTATATCATTATACACACCATTGATTTCGCCCTTGCTTTGCCAGACAAGCAATATTATATGTCCAAAATGACCTTGCACAGAAAGGCAAGCAGTGGTGTAGATCCAAGACAGGCTTGCCAGTGTGTTCTGCGCATACTATTGCCAAGCCATCTGAAACATCACTGGTAGACATTGTATGTTTTAAGGACTGAATTAAGAAATGAATAGCGCCATTAACGAAAAGGAATAAGTGATGACTTTTGTGAGAGCAAGTGTTTTGACATTAAGGGGGGGGGAAAAAAGTGGTCTTATGAGCTGTTAGGTTTCAACTTGTCATCAAAACCATTCAATGCCAAGGATCTCTAGAGTATGTTAATTCTTTGGCAGTCACTTAATTACACTTTTTACTGCTTTGCTGTCACAAGTTAGGGTTAGAAGAGGTTTTGAGGGGAAGGTATATGGCAGATGGTTTTGACTTCAATCCAATAAGGTTCACTAAGAATTCTTTGTATAGATTTAGGACCAGGGTTTCTCTATAATTGTGTGTCGTAAGATATAATTCAATCATGAAATTTATCAATTTTAAACCTAAAAAAAAAACCTGACCACTTACAATAATAATAATAATAATAATAATAATAATAATAATAATAATAATAAATATCCATCAGTCTATCCAAACATTTAATCTGGACGTGACTGGATATTTTAATTAATAAATAATTTACAATTCTTTTTTTTTTTTCATTAGAGGCACATTGTTAAAAATTTATTTGCATATTTATTGTTTTCTTAGAAATGTTGTAAATTCTCATGATGGGTGTTTTCTCATTGATTACGTGGTATTCTGTTTAACTAACTGCCGGGACAATGCACTAAATAGACCTACAGTAAAAGTGAATACAGTTCAATAGTTACTGTCTGGGGCACTCGTGTCGATTGACCATAGATGTAGCGTCTGATGCACCAGTGTACCTTTTTAAAAAAGTTGCTGTCTCATCTACACTGGGAGTTCTCTTGACACAATTTGGGTTTGGTCCAGCTGTGTCGATATATATATGAGATGCAGGTTTAATTGATTCCTCTTGGTTGGGCAGGACTGAATGTGGGAACAATCTTGTGTCCTTCTTGCTGTAGGCTATACAACGAGACACTGACACAGTGGCCTTTTATCCTGCTGTTAATATTGGGTGCTTTAATAGAGTTTGGGAAGATGATGTTGGCATTTATCACTGTATAAAAGTGCATATACAGGTAAAGCATGTAAAGCTTTGAGTATTTATTTATTAATTAATTTATATAAATATAAATATAAATATTTGATATTAGATATTGATTTTAGATTTAAGACTGATAATGGAGAATTAGTTATAAAGGAGAAAATCAGTTCCCTTATCATGGAATTAGTTGCTCTAATAAATCCTACCAGTGGGATATTGATGCAAAAGTCTTCCCACAGGAACTAGAGAGAATGCCTGATATCAGTTCCCTTAAGCGAGGACAAGAAGGGGAGGAGGGTAGATGATGGGCCTGTGTGCATGCATGTTTGTGTGTGTGTGTGTGTGTGTGTATGTGGTGGGAGGAGGTACTCATGCAGCTATCCAAACTCATTTAAAAAATCGAAACTTCTTTTTCTTAAGTCAGCATTTCAAATCAGACCGTGTCTGCACCCAATTAACGCGCCATTTTGTAAAACGATAAATTTACAAATTCGACATACAGCCCCTTTTCCACAGCAGAGATAGGGCCTAGCATAAGGGAGAGAAGAGCGAGGAAGATTTAAGAGCATTTCGCAGTGTCAAACATCTAAACCCATCGGGAACCTCGGCACAATTAGAGTGGGGTGAAGAGGAGGAGGAGGAGGAG
>JAQMYG010000014.1:12664662-12687138 GCA_030014215.1 Clariallabes teugelsi | reverse complement strand
TACAATGTAGAAAGAAATAAAAATCAGGAACCATCATGGAGTTAGAAAGTGACCCCAAACTTTTGAACGGTAGTGTAGTTGTTAACAAATTATAAGAAGTAAATTCATTATCATTATAATAATCAATATTTAATGTCAACTAGACTTGATTCCTAGCCAGTTATTAGCTACTGGATTGAAGTTAGAGTTAGCAAAGAAAATAGGCTAACTCAGTTAAATATAGACAGTTTTATATGCTTACTGCAGTATATTTTAAACTTTTACGGTAGGTCTATGGTGCTTATCCTCAAGTTCCAAACCTGCAACCCATGTTTGAATGCACACAGATAATGATAGCATTAACTACTTTGTATAGCATGAGAAGGTTACAGTAGATAATGAATTGGAACAATTCTTTAAAGGCATTTTTTAAAACAATGATAAAATTGGATAAAATTGCACAGGGCCATTCCAAGGCGGTATCATATACAGTCTTTGACAAGATGAGAGACCTTCAAGATCTGCAACAAGAAGTAATTTGTTCTTGAAATAAAATTAAGAAGAATATAAATACTTACTTCCAGTAATACTTAACCAGTGCTTGCAGTATACTGTATATAGTTACACATACAATTAATTAAGAATTTTCTATTCCTGTTTGTAGTTTGCTTTCTTACACAAGACGTTTATCATTTTCAGATACTCTAATAATCAATCTGTGTTTCAGACTGACCTTCTGGCTCTTCACTTGCTAATACTCTCGAAAGTTTATTGCAGTAACAGCTTTGAATTCACTGGGTCACTAACAACCTTCAGCTTTTCACCCCTTACAGATTGGTACTGTTGCCTTGCAGGGAGTGCCTGGAGGCAAGTTTGGCTCTTGTGTTGGAGAAAGTTTGCACTAAACCGACTTTTCCAAGCCTATGGAACACCCATCCTCAAACCTGTTTACAGGAAAACGCCACATCACAGAGCCCACTGAGGGGTAATTTTGGAAGCGACCAAAGGCGTGCCATCAGCGTGGCGCTCCCTGCCGTTCTCTGAAACACTTATAATGAGAAGCGAAGAAAACATTTTTTTTCCATGACTCTCCTCCCTACAGTGCCATGGAAATGCAAAGGACTCCGGCTTTAACGCAGCTCTGTACAAAGCCCGCATTCTATCTTTCTGCCGTGAGAACACAGAAATCATAAAACAAACAAATGCACTAAAAATACTAACTTTGCCTATGCAAACATTCCCCCTTAATGAGACACTGTGCTAAGAGAAAGTGGCACTTCTTGCTTGGTTGTCGGGAGCCCGTGGTTTCACTATAGTGAGACGACCTAAAGGAGATCATAGGGGGTGGTGGGGGAGCTGGGAAAGGGTTGGTGTAATGCAGGCAGACAAATGAAAGAATTGGAAAGGAGGAAAGGAGCGAGAAGCAGAATCAAACAGTGATAGCAAGAGTGTGTGTGTTTCTCATATCTCAGAGGGGACTTGGAAAATGGGAAAGGGGTTGGAGTTTATAAACTTGGGGTCTTGAGTGCTCTGGAGCATGCTATCTTCTTTTAGTCACACCTAGAGGCCTTGCATTTCCTCTCAACAGGAAAAGCAGCATTGGCAAACCATGATCGCATGTATTGTTCCAAAGCTGCTGTTCAGGGTGATTTGGCCTCAGGGCTAAGTCTGGAGTAGTGTTGGCAAGATTCTTCTCTTTGTGGAGGAAGCTCAAGATATGAAGTGCTGAATCTTGTAGCTTTTTTACCTGATTATTATAACTGTTTATAATACAAGTCAAATATGGAATCCCCAAACATGACAAAAAATATATCTGAAGAGTTTAAATTATGAATGGATGCGAAAATATATCTTGAGGAAATTGTTCGGCAATATTTTTAAAGCTTACTGAACTGAATTTAAAAACATTAGCAAGGTTCTCTCAAAGGCTTGCTAGTGTAACAACAATGCATTACATGGGAATATCCACAACAAGAAATCAAGTTGTCTGGTGAAACTTAATTAGCATGATTATTTAAAAGCGGTTACCATGTGTACAATTAATACAACTAATCCCTAAACATCTAAAATCTAAATATCCATTAACAAATCCCTTAATCAGAATATCTGGTTTCATTCTTTGAACAACTATGTTAATAAACAAATCATCCATGCTGAAATCAAAACAACTTTTCAAAGAACGATAAAGTTAAGTCACTAGCTAGCTTAGCCAAATGCTCTTGGGTTTGCAGGTATCTAGGTTTATTAGTTCCTAACTAACTCACGATAATTTATTCATATACAGTAGTTGCACAGTTAGCTATCTAGCATACACATACTGTACTGTATGCATACACATTTAGCTAATTATCTCATTTAGCTAAGTATCTCATTTAGTTTTTCTTCTGTAAGATGTTGAATAAAATGGCTAACTAATCAAGCACACTGAGCTAACAATAAGCTAAGATCAATAGCTGATCTTCCCAGATTTTGGCTTGCAAATTTGATTATATTTATCATCATATTTTTGTTTAAAGCATTTAAAACTAAGGAGGTCTAATAAAAATAATTCAAGGATGGTAAGCTGAACCTACCTCTCCCAGAAGTTCTGTAAGTTTCCTGCATATTAATAGAAGCTCCCTGACTTCCAGCAAATCATAAACAATATCACAGAAACCGGGAAATATTTTTTGCTTATTCCCAAGGGGGAGTTACAAATTAAAATCACGAACAAATTATTAGAAAAAACAATATAATATGGATTTATATAAACAGGCTTCAGGCCCCCTATGACCCTGTTAAAAGGATAAAGCAGTATAGACGTATATACGATGAGTGACGATGTATGAACTACAAAATATTGTCAAAGTTAGTCAGACACATCCCAACTTACCATTCTAGGTGTGTATGAATTCTGGCAATTATTAAGTATAATATTTTCAGATTTTTTTTTTTTTTTTTTTTTTTACAGTTTAAAATTTTTATTTTATTTATTTATCCTTTTATTTATTTTAGGGGAGCGGACACTGTGGTCAAGTGGGACCTACCTGAGATGAGTTACTGCAGAGTGGGATGTCTGCTCAACAGGAGTACATGCACAAAAGCTGGTTACTTTCCATCACTGGTCATATGTCATTTCTTTTCACATTAAACTGAATGTAAACCTGTGAATAAGACAAAATATTGGTCAGCTTAATTGTCTTTCTAAACTCTTTCTAAAATATTGTGGATGTGTCATTATCCAAGTTTGTTTACAAGTCCTAGTTCTCATGCTCTTTTGGTGTCATGTAATAGAGGGAGTCTGAGCTATGGTGTAGGAATTTGGAATGACTTACCTAGGTGCAATTCTCATACACTTTTCTAATTTTACTCAGATACAAATACCTTCTGCATTTAATATATCTCCGTGTTCATGTGCATTACCTTCCTCAGATATTTTTTTTTTAATGAAAGCTTGGTCAAAATGATAGCATAAGGATGAATGTATTTACCATACCCTTATAACTATAATGTTAAAACCTATTTACTATAATGTTGTTCGCATTCTGTGGACCATAGCGTGCATAAAAGAAACAATGAGCAAAATCTGCTCATCCACAAGGCAGCATAAAGAAGGGGTAGTAAATTGCAGTCATGTATTATATGATCTGCTTATTTGCTAGTTATATCTTGGCAAAACAGCTGTCGACCATCAAAACAGCTGTCGACCATTATCCTGCACAGGTTTCTCTAGTTCTGTCTGCAGTTAGGGTGCACAGAGATCATGGTCCACTCTTGCATCCTGAGCCCTTTAATACTCATTCAACTTCTGCTGTGGGCTTGATTTCTTTACTGCTTGTAAACAAACAAACAAAAAAAAAACAGCCAACTGAAACAGCCACGTAAAAGGTGGGTACAGTGGGGAGGTACTGTAGTTAATCAAAGCTGATACCAATCTTTGAAGCTATTTAGGTGCAATTTAGATCATTGTACAATTTCACTGTCACAAAAGATGAAAAGCAGTGAAAATTACAGGAAAAGTAAAGAAAACATGCACTAATACCAACTACTCATCGAGCTTAGACGCTTCAAAGCAATTGTAAAAATGTAAACAATTAACTATAAGACTGGGAATATGTTCATAAATAATGTATTTCTCTTTTTATTTTCTCTTAGAAAATAAGATCCAAAAATGAATAACCTTATATAGATTGAAAAAGTTTTCCTGCTGTGAATTGACACACAAGATATTAGCCTTTCCCCAAAGGCCAACAGAAGAAAAGAAGAAGCAGAAGAAAAAAAAAAAAAAAAAGAATAGCAGCAACATCCATGCCTAACTAAACAGACAGGCAATTACTGCAAAAAAAAACTGTGCACCAAATGTGCAGGAATGAATAATAAACAAATTATTAGTATTCTTCACATCGAAATTAAACATAAAAAAAACACAGAATTCGATTAGATCGATTACAAATTTAACATTTAAAAAAGAACCACCTGTTATTTCTAACAAAAGGAAAAATAACTGGCAAAAACCTGTATGCATTACTATATAATATACTTTTTCATGTCAAGATGAGTGAAGACATCACAGGTCCTGGTTCTTTGTCAGAACGTCTGACTTTCCTTAGTCGCAGCTAAAGGTTAAAGCTTCTCCTTGTAAGCAGCGCATAGAGCTCATTAGCCAGACCACCTGGCACTGATTAGCTCGGCTTTACAAAACCCACTGTGCACTTTAATCCAAACCCTGCTACTAGGCTCGTGTGTGCTGAAAGGTTTAGCTAGATTTTCAAAGAAACATTTCATGGCTTCTAAATCGATCAGCTTTATAAAAAATGTTTTTTTTTAAGTATGAAATGCCTTTATGAAATGCCTTTATGAAATGTCGTTCATCAAATTCTTTAACGGCGGTAATGTAACAGGTACCTACTGTAACAAGCTTTAGAAAAAAAACATGCATAACTAGATTTAGTAGATTTACATAGTAGACTTAACTTCCCATTGGTAGTTGATGGGATCACTATTTCTACTATTAAAATGTTTCCTATTTAAACCAATTTTACACTGTACTACGTTTTTATCCTGACAATTTGCACATTGTAAAATAATCCCTTGGTCATTAGTAAAGAGTCAGAGTCTTGAACGTGTGACATGCCCAATTTAGTGCGGTTTCAACCAAAGATATCTGACATCTGTAAAAAAAGAAAACTTCTATATAGCCCTAATTTTTAATTAAAATCCTGTTATACTATACAGTAGATTTGATGGCAAAGCAAAAATGAATCGAATAATGCCCAGAATAGTGTCTTTATTCCCTCAGGCTGATTGTTTATGTTTTGCTCACTTGACCACATTACTGTACTGTATGAGCACAAGCCAGGAACATGCTGATTGATAATGTAAGCAAAACCCACCATGTTCTTCAATGCCATTGCAAAAAAAAAAAAAAAAGTTATAGAATTTGGCCAAAAGCTTTACAGGGTTACAAGTAATCATCACAAAAAATGCTTTAATCACACAGCGTAAAACCAGCTTTGCAGATATATGTTGATGCAACCATAATTGCCTTTTTTGGCCTGCTAACTTGCAATCATTTCTTTGACTGTTTCTCAGCGTTTGAGCACTTGTTGACCTAAAACTTTCCATCATTACAAATGTGTCAGTCATGTGTGTATTATACAGCATGTACACAATGTATAACCTCTGTAACCATATGATGTAATGGTCAGTACTGTATGTGATAATAGTCAGTACTGAGTTGTCTAAAGCCAGCATTGAGGTCTAAATTTGCTCAACACTGACCAAGCTATGGTCTCTCTCTCTCTCTCTGATGAGTCAGCCCATTCTCCTGCTCCTCGACCGTCCTGTTTGTTTGGGATTTGTGGGCTCGGCCAAAAAAAGGGAAAAACAGCAGAGCCAGGAGAGAGGAAAAAGAAGGTACGGATGAAGAAAAAAAAATGTTGTTCAATATTTGGATGTCTTCTGCCTGTCTGCTTAAATATTGCCCCGTGGCCGTCGGGATGGAGCTGAGAACAAGGGCTTCAGTAAGGCTGACAGGGAGATCTCTGTGGCGATGAGGGCGAGTGTTTATCTGTCTGTCTGACGGTTTATCGGGACTGTCAAATTATCCTTCTCAGCAAACACCATGGCTGCCGCATGAATGTAAATAATATGTGCCATGTAAATCACGTGATTACGGCAAGTCCCAGTGCCTCATGTAAGGCTACTTAACAACACTGAGAGTCTTTTGACTACGTTTCCTAAATAAGCACAAAATACGGTTTTCAAATAGGTCCTAAATTACAAACATAAATGTTCCGTATGTGTGAACTTACATATAACCAGTGCGCAATATTGCTAAATGTAAGAAATATAAGAAGCGTGAAATGAAGTGACAGAGCGGCATTATTTCTAACAAGCGCAGAACAGTCGTGGCTGAAGTTCTGAATCAACCCGGAGCTGAAGCATTTCAAGCAGAGAGAAACGCTTGCTCAGCCAAGAGCAACATCTTGACGGACTGCCTGTCAATGTAGCGTCTCTCTCTCGAACATTATGAGACTTGTTTGAGTTGCAAGTTGCTACAGTTAATAAACCAAATTGCGCAAAGTGCGCTCCCAGATTGACAGCAGCTTTCATTAAAATCAGATCACGCCGTATGAAAATATCCTCCGTTGAAAAGATTCTGATTCCACGCGAGTAACCCTGTAAATAACCTGCAAACAAAAATAAATTGTCTAGCAGTGGTATGATTCATAAGCATGGAAATCTTCATCTTAATTTGTGGATGCAAACGTCAATATGTCTATTATAAATCACTGTAGATGTGTAGAACAAAAGGAGGATATCGTAAAACTGCTATGAGATATCCAAAGAAATATGAATTACAGATCATATAAAAAAAGACTTCAAAGTGATTAAAAGATTTGGCAACATAACCCAACCAGGATAAATTGTTTTTATGCTTGGTGCAATGAAGTCGTGCCCGGCTGTGAGTGTTGGGCTTCAGCCAGAGCATGAAATTCACTTCCATTTAGCCTCAGAAATAGTTGCTAAGGAGTCAGTGTATTGACCAAACAACTCACATGCTGCCATTCAGACAACTGTCTTAGATTGTCACAGTCATGTTATTTATTGGTCTTGACATGCCTGGTAAGAATATATAAGCTCTGATTTTGACAAGTGTAAACAGACATGCTACATGCTCCTCCAGAAAACCGTTGCAGTCACTTTAACCCCAAAAAACATTTAAAAAAAAAAGATTTTTCCACCGGGTTCATTCATCCCAGTTCTGTTTATCGTCAGTGTCAGTCATAATCTACTTATGCAGCACTGCATGAGTCTGTATCCATGAACATTCAAATACTTTAATCTATACACGCACCTTTAGTTCCCACATTGATTCATAACCTACCATTTTAATTATGTGTTATTTGTGTGCGTGTGTGTGTGTGTGTGTGTGTGTTCTTGGCTTAACCCTTTAATATCTCAGGACGTGACACCAGTTCCAGACTTATGCCGTCTTCACAGTGCCTTGTGAGCGGTAATTTGCAAATTGTAACAATGACATTTCCCACCCTAGAACGACATGCTAAGTGCGGAGGGGGAAAAAAAGGAACCTCTCCACAAAAGCATGTCTGTCAGAGCACGTCAAGCTCAGAAAAAGCTACATTAAACACAATTTTACTGTTAGGCCAAAGCACCTACTGGTACTGGTCTCCTATAATCATCTTTAAACAATCATGCACATTAAACACACATGATTTGACACATGAACACACATGATGCACAACATCATAAAAAAAAAATGTAAAAATAAATAAATAAATAAATAAGAACGATATAATATTGACAAAATTGAATAATAATGATTTCTTATTTTATGCAAGGAAATTGCTATACAACAATCAATATTTAGTATGAAGTCCATTATTCTTCAAAATCTGCTGGATCTGGCTAAACATACAGTAGAGTCAAAAATATGTCTGAAGTCATTTGCTCAATCTCTTTCTAAAGATCATGTACAGAAGACTTGAATTGACGGCTACTGCCTTTGTCACCATCGTCCAACTATTTTCTATTGGGTTTAGGTCTGGAGATGTATACCATTGTCACATAGAGACAGTTTTTCACTAGTTTCTCAGTTAATTAGCATGACTCTTTAGCCAGATAGGCTAGAACTAATTAGCAACATCACCTGTTTTGTGCACAAGGACAAACCATAATACATGGCATATGTTGTCTTAATACTTTTGGCCACCAATTTACAGTATATTAACTAATCTAAAGCCAGTGCTGCTACAAATTACTTTAAAAATAGAGAAGAGGCATTTTACACAATCTACAGATCTGGGCATTAAGAACGCATGTTTCGAGAAAAGGAATCTTGCGAGCTGCAGCGGGGACAAATTTGTAGTTGACAAGACAAGATGACTATAAGTTGGAATTTCACGTCAAGGGGGCTTTTTCAGGGGTTTTACCAGTTGTACGTAAGGAAATAAATGTTGCAACATCACCTCGAATTTAGCATTATTCCTCACTTGGTATATTTTTAGGGTTATAGTCCATCCACAGCCTACTGTATACCAGGGAACCATAAAAATTTCAGAACTTCAATTCAAGACATTTCAGAATCAGAACTTCACACAGAAACACTGAAGCCATTAGAAACATAACACAGACTTAGAAGTGACCCAGGGATCCTGGCATTGTGGGTTAAATGATTGCAAGTTAATTAGTCTCACTGTACTAAATAATATGCTGTAAAATACAGGATATAACCAACTTACATTAAAAAAAAACTGCTTGAAATGTGGCTCGGGTTTGTTTAGGTAGTAAATAATTTTTTGCCCGAAATTCCTTAAACTAATTTTAGTATCGGTATAAGTTCTGTAATTCTGTAAATTTCCATGTTGCCCATTTGAGTGACACAACATGGTCTTAACTGGAAAGTGTCGCACCACTGCGGTTGACTGGTTCCAACGGCAGATACAAACACACGTCCTCACATCCTCACGTAGGAAATTTCCTTCGTTTTAAAGAATGAAACAGATGATGGGGTACCCCGTACTAGACCCACATTTGACCACATCTTCTGGTCATCCAGGACCATGAGGTGTGGATGGCATCAGTATAGTATGTAGCAGAAATACACCCAAAACCTGATCTGTCCTTTGGTTTCAGACAAGGAGCCAAGTCATTTCTGCAGATCTCGACATGAGACACTGTCTGCGTGTCCTTTAATAACATGTACTGTACGGTTGGGTTATTCTGGGATTATCATTGCTGTATTTGTGTCCATGGAGATGAAAGTTGTGAAATACCTCAAAGAGTTTGAATCTGAAGTAGATATTACTGCATTACAGATCGCACTTTAGATGTCAATAAGCCAAACTTTTATTTTGCTGCTCCAATAACCCACACGATGGCCTGATGCTTTAAAGTTCACTTCTGTGTGTGTGTCCGTGTGTGTGTGTGCTGTTGGTGTGGAGACTGAGATGAAATAAGAGGAGCTAAGTTTATGTGTGTGGGTCTGTCTTTTGAATTTGTAGGTGGAAGTAATGTGTGTGCATGTGGAAAAGCTGCGCATCCTGCCTGGAGCTCCAGCACCCGCTGGCTGTGCCAAAGAAAACTGTGGTCGGAAGAGAGCGCTAATAGAGCATGATGCACGTCACCTGAAACTAGAATCATCGGCAACTGAGAAACCACAGCGAGCAGCCATCCTCCTGCTAACGCTGGCCAGGAGCTCCTGTTCCAGTTCCAGCCCCCTGATCTCCCTACACCATTAGCTCAGCTCGGCTTCCAATCGCGTGCCTGCCTCCCCCCCTGCTAGGAGCTGGCCAACAACGGCGGTGACGTCCGGCCTATTAACACTTCCTCTGACTTCACCCCTTTGAATCTCCCAGAGCTCCAGATCTCGAGCTTTAGTGAGGAGCTGCTGCAGTGCCAAAGCCATCTGCAGCGAACCTTCATTGTGCTGTGCACTCAGTAGCGTTGGTGCGTATCTCCTTGGACCTCTTCATGGTCTAAAGATAATTTAGACTGGGGCTGGTTAATGTAAGCCAGCTATCTGTTGTGCCAAAACACTGAGTTGTGGCTTTTATGGAACGTGCACAGGCCATTCAAACCGCTTCATGAGTTCCCCTACTGTCTGGACCTTCTGGGTCCTGTCAAAGTCACGGTCATTGCTCTAGTAATGAGCCCAGAATGGGGAGAGCCAAAGCACTGGCAGACGTTTCTCTCTGGAGGAAAAGGTAGTGTGCACAAGAAGAGTTCAGAAGCCGAAGAAATTGGCTTTATTTTACTGTTTCAAGGCTTGCTGAACATAATAGTCACTCTGCGTATCATTGTGTATTTGTTATAGGTGAACTAGACAATAATAAAATCTCTTACCTTTAAAAGTAATGTGGAAATTTCTAAGGAACATAAACATAATTGCTGAAACCATTTGTTCAAAGAAGGGAAAAAAAATCTATGAAGGTCATTTTGCATATACAGTATAAAGACTCCGGTATATTCACAATGTTATAATGCTCTCATGAAGCATTGTACACATTGATATTGTTACTTAATAGAAGACACTATAGTTTATAGCAATGATTACAGCATACAGAGATGTTACCAATCCACTAGGCCCTAGTGACTAGGGCAAAATAATAGCAGACTTGAATTGAATTTGGAAAAGAAATGTTTCTCCTCAATTGCAAATGTTTACAAATAGACATGACTGGTTTTGTTAAAAACTTATTTAATTAGATTTTTACTCTATAGTTTATTAAATTGATTATATTTATAATCTGATGAAATTTCTCATGAATGGAGATGTAAAACCGATTGACATTTACAGAAGACTTCAAACACCGACTCTTAGACTTTGAATGATGCAAACGTTTAATAGAAGGCTGTACATCATTTACATATAACAACATTTACAGTAGGTACTGGAACGCCTGATCCTGAAAATCCACGGATAACTTGTCATCAACTAACATAAGAGACACGTGTCCCTGTGGGAACTGTACAGACAATTATTCTCAAACACCACTTGCACATTACAGGAACTCGGCTGTACAGTCCTGAACTCACTCTAAGCCATTTCCACATGTTTGGGCCATTAAAGGAGTTCCTGGGAGGCCAGAGTTTCAGGCGTGAAGCAGGCGGTCTGATCATGGCTCTGCTGTACTGAGAAAACATTCTACCTTGATGGTATCCAAACACTAGTAGAACACTGGGGAAAGTGAATTACTGTATTGTAACAACTGTAGTGTTATATAGAGAAATAAAGGTAGTTTTTGTTCTCTGTTATTCTGGACAATCAAAACTCCTAGTATTACTTGAACATTCCTTGTAAATTTCGATTTATTTGTATATAATAAACAAAAGAACAAATTCTTCAGTTAAAAAAAAAAATCACAGCTAAAGCTTAGTAGCTTTTAAAGAAAACATGTATATATAATATCGACTGATGATTCAACTCAAGAGTCTTCTCTATTTATATTTCACTTAATATTTTATATTTCATACATTGTTAACCTAATGCATCATAAGTGCATTTTATATCATTACTACCAAGTAATTTGCTTAATGGAGTATGCTTACTTATAGACAGTGTAACATTGAAAGATTTATTCTTTTATTTTCTGCTCTGAAATGGGAAATGATGAAATCACATTTTGGGGGGGAAAAACAAGGAACTGCTGTAAATCCTGGAGCTGCCTGACTTGACATAATTTTAGAATCCTGCAGCACCCATAAACATAACATTACAGCCTTCTGTCTAATATTGAGGAGGTTCCTCTTTTGTCGGCAAAACAGCCCTGACCCATGAAGTCATGGACTCCATTAGATCTCCGAAGGTGTGCTGTCGTACCTGGCACCAAGCAGTAGCAGGCCCTGTAAGTTGTGAGGTAAGGGCCTCACTTGGTTTGGCCTGACTTGTTTTTTCCAGCACATCCCACAGATTCCTCAATTGGATTGAGATCTAGACAATGTTGAAGCCAAGTCAACACTTCAAACTCTTAGTTATGTTCCAGAAACCAGTTTTTAACCAGACGGGGTGCAACATCCTGCTGAAAGAGACCACTGCCATCAGGGAAATACAATTTCCATGAAGGGTTGTACATGGTCTGCAACAATGTTTAGGTAGGTGGTACACGTCAAAGCAACATCCACACGAATGGCAGGACCCAAAGTTTTCCAGTAGAACATTGCCGAAGGCATCACACTGCCTTCTCCAGCTTGCCTTTGGCCCATAGTGCATCCTGGTGCCATCTCCTCCCCAGGTATATACCACGTCATAAGCAGAATTAACTTTTTTCAGCAATTTGAGCTACAGTAGCTTTTCTATTGGATCAGACTACACAGGCCAGCCTTTGCTTCCCGTGTGCATCGGTTCTTCTTTCTTGAAACACTTGGCCAGACTGGGAACATCCCACAAGCGCTGCAGTTTAGGAGTTGCTCTGACCCAGTCGATTAGCCATCCCAAAATGTCCCTTGTCAAAGTCGCTCAAATCTTTACACTTGCCCATTTTTTCTGCTTCCAACACATCAACTTCAGGAACAAAATATGCCCTTGCTGCCTAATATATCCCACCCACTTTCAGCTGCTAGTGTAACGAGATAATCGAGGTTATTCACTGCACCTGTCAATGGTCATAATGTTATGGCTGATACAGTAAAGGGGAAACAGTTGGACTTTACATTAGCTACAGAATATAAGATACATGAACAGTTAGTACGGTCTTTTATGTTATATACTGGCAAAAATGTTTGGATCAATAAACACATCAGTGAGTTCTTGGAAGTGGCATTATTTTCGGCATTTATATAACTTTATCATAATCGACTGAGTATAATGAGGCAAATAGCGCTTATGAACATTTTCCTTTAAATGCTTAGTTCCCTTAGCCATTCAGAATCATTCTTGCATCAATGAATATGGTTTAGTGAGGCTTGTGCATGTTTATTACTAAAATTGCAGAGCAGAATCAACTAATGCAAAGTGGTGAGGCGGATAAGCAGGGGGTAAAATAAACACTGTTTTATTGCCTATATTGTGTGGATGCTGGTTCTTTTTGGCTGCTGTAAGTGCTGCAAGAAGTCTTCTGCAATGCGAGACTGAAAGCTGCAGCACAATGTCATCATTCAAAATGAGTTCGGGGGGGAAAGCCATGGGACAAACACACGAGGCATCATGACACGCAGAGACCTCCTACATCATATATCGAATATCTGTCTGCAAATGTGGGCGTAAAAGATGTTTTACATATCTTCTACATTTTGAGAAACTTTTTAAAATTCCACATGGAATCATGACCTTTCTTGAAAGTACGGCAAACTGAAATTACATTCCAGAAATAGCTTCATGAGCTTGTTGGCATTGCACCACCCCCAGCATCTTTATACTGGGATGACTGTGCAGGCTAGACGTTCCAGTTTCTCTCTGTCCCTGCACCTCACACACACACACACACACACACACACACACACACACACACACACACACACACACACACACACACACACTGAAAACACACTTCAGTTCTCCTGATGACAGCCCGTGGGTGGTGGAAAAGACGAACCGTGTCAATAGTGTCCATTAAAAAAGGAGCCCAGTCTCTGGTCACTGGTTCCGTTAATGATGGATGATTATCTCAAAGTGTGACAGGTGTGGGAATCGTACAGGAGCACGCCTTCTCACTATGTCCTGTGTGTGTGTGTGTGTGTGCGTCTTGTCTCTTTGCCAGGCTTTCTTGCGTTTCTGTGTTTATCTGTCACCCCCCCTCCCCCAGCCCACAAGCCTCTCTCCATCTGCATTCTCTCTCTCTCTCTCTCTCTCTCTCTCTCTCTCAACTCTACTCTGGTGTGTTTGTACCTGTAATCCACATGAATAGATGTGAATAATAATATTAGACAAGTGAAGAAGACTTAGACACATGCTCAGGTGTAATCTTAACCATCCTTCATGGTTCTATCTAAAACTTTCAGTCTTTCAATCAGGAACATTACCTTCGCATTTCTTTCCACCTCCTCCTTCTCCTTTTCGTCCTCCTCCTCTCTCTGCGTAGTGACACTAGGCAGATAACTCCAGGGCTAATGAGGCTGAATGTGTGTCCTGCCGCCTGCACTCTGTCTCCTCGCGGTCCAATCTCGCTGTCACACTCAGGAAAGCGGCCTATCTGAGCCATTACAAGCCAGCCACGCGGCAGATCTGCTCAATACACACTCTCACACACTCACACAGACACATAGTCTATATTATTATCTTTATGGGAGTTTTTCCATGGACTTTACATACATTTCCTCAAGCAGGTCCAGCAGCAGGTACAGTAACACGGGCAGCTGTTCTAATCTTCCCTGCCGCTCTCGGAGTTCCAGTAGAGCTCAGAAACCCGGGCTGTTATGAGAAGGGAAGCTGCTCTCGAGTCTATTAAGTCAAGGTGGAAACTTCAGCATTTCTCTTCTAGCCTCGTTTTCCGACTTGTGTATTCAAGAAATCTCGTTCAAGCACTGTTTTTGCACTTTCACACCACAAGCTAGACCAGTTTAAAGAAATCATAACATGCGAAAGCGATTTGGTTAGATGTCATACAAAATAAAAGGGCAGTACATACTTTTTCCCACCGAATCTTTAGAAGTCGTGTTGAGCGTGATTATATCCTTTCAAGAAATGTATTATGAAAATTGTCCATGCAGCTAGATGGGTACGTTCCCTTAAGGAAGTGGGGGAAAAATTACTGGAAAATATGAGTTTAAGACACAAGAGCTGGGCGATCGATAAAATACATCATGTCGTGTTGGTATGAGAGAATAATAAACAACAGCATATTCTGAAATGTTTTATTTTATGCACACCACAGCAAATTAACAAGACTTTACTACAGATGTATACCGATCAGCCATATACTCCCACTGCCAGGTGAATGAAATAACATTCATTATCAATTAATTAATTAGGAGGCATTCCGAGTGGCACGAGTCATGATAATATCTGGTAACAGCATCACTCTGCATCACAGGTATTCCAGGATTCATTAACTACACGAACTGTCAGTCACCGACTTGAGTGAGGTAAGATCTGTATGATCCATAGTACTGAAAGAGGGGACAGCAGCTTTCTGCGAAAGAGAATAATTTACACGACTATCCACCACCTCCATGGTTTATTCTCCTAATTTCTTGGCTACATAATACTGATAAGAAAAGCTACTTTCGCCAGGCCGATTACTCTAGCTGTCAATTGCTAACTGTCAGTCACCAGCTTTGCAAGTGCCGGTTGGTTAGTTCCCCCAGTCATGGAAGGATATGTGTTGGTGGAGCAAAATATGCAGCCATAGGCACAAGGGGACAGCCTAAGTGCTGGAGGCATCACAGCCATGATGATATCCAGCACAACAACACTCCCTCTCGTGTAATATTGTTTAATATTGTTACCATAAACTGGTGACAGAATCATGGGCACCCATGGCTCATTCATGTCTGTGGGAACCAAATCACAGATACAATCACTTAATTCTTGATTAGAAAATTAAATGTCAATAGGCCTTTTCCATTTTAGTAATCTTCAAACACGTTCACTTCTGGTTGTAAGAAATCGCTAAAATTGCAGCTTCATCTATTGACGAAGTCCCTGTAAATTTCATATAGAAATGAAAATTTATTAGTACAAGTGCATTGATATATCCATGCAACCAGTAATACTGTTCACTAAGTTGTTATAAAGAATTAATCATCATCTTCTGACCAATCAGAAGCGCCGTCTGCTGATTCATTTTCTTCAGGCATCTGGCATCAAAGGCATCATAATAAAAGTGTTTTCCCTTTTTTATGAAGAACCCAAATTTTTCATGACAATATTATGTACATTATAATCAGAGGCAGATTTAGATATGGGCAACATGGGCAAACGACCAGGGCGCCATCTACCAGGTGTGGCACAGAGTGCGCAAAAAAAAAAAAAAAAAAAAAAAGTTGAGAATGATTTTTTGATTGATTTTCTATTGCTTGTTTTCACTTTCATTTTTTTCATGTCACTGTTTGGGTTAATTAACCTTGTTGGTGGCCGGATTCTAGTTTGTGAGTGAGACATGGTTTCCCACTCAGTTGTACAAGATAGAGAGGGAAGTGATTAAGTGGACATCCCAGCAGGTCTCCCCACTGGAAGCCAGACTGGAAGCGAGAACAGGGAAATGCACATCTAACTTTTTACAGCAATACAATTAGTAAAATCACTCACACTACAAAGTGCTACAGAATAAACCACAGATCATTCATAATGATGTGAATATTTACTGTACTGTGTAGTTTCAAAGGTATATTTCATTCTTCTGTTTTGTGTGAAATTATATAATATATATAATATATAACCAGTCTGCACACCGACAAGGGAAAATGATTTACTTTGCCTTGACTCTTAATTGGGTGTGCCTAATGTCCTGATTCCCTTTTAATAAAATAAATAAATAAGAAAAGGTCAAACCCATCAGGTGCCCAGTTTAGAAAAAAGAAAACAAGAAACGGGCAAAAAACAAAGGTATTCAGTATTAATAATTCCAGTTACCTGCAGTATATGGCTGGTTCTGGCTGGAGAAATAAAACTAACTCAGAAAAATACCATCTTCAAGACTGCAAGAGCTTCATAGAGTCTTGAATTCTGGAATGCATTTTTGCATGGGACAAGGGTTGTGAGGAAATTTGGGTCTGATTACTTACATGGTACTCTCGTTCAGGGTGACAAACTTTAGTAATCCGAGTAACCCTTTTACCGCTGGTGAGTGTAAAGCTGATTGAGTTAATGTCTGCTGGATATTGACCTGTAGCTTATTTGTTTATTTCTTACTTATATGACAAAACTCTACAAAGAACAGCCTGTTATATATGAGTCGTGCATTTACATTCAATGTCAAGAAGAAACCTTTTGAATTGATCAGTCTATTTAAACTCTTTAACCTTAGTGATGAATATTTGATCTTTGTAAGCTACTAAAGAGGAATAAAGCAGTGTAGTTGGACATTTGCCTTGCTTTTAAGCAGATAAGTAAATATAAACAGTGTATTTTCACTTGGTATGAGTTATATAAAAAGGTTTTAAGGCAGAATTTCTCTTTCTATGCCCTGTATACATTTATTAAAATACTGGGAGCCAAAGCTTAATAAGACTGAGTACCAAGAATCAGTACTGTTTCACCATGTTGCTCCCTTCTACACATCATGAACACTTGCTCAGAATAATCTGTGTGCATTATGAGGGAAACTGTATTTTTATTTTTTTTTAAATGCCCTATTTTATCAAAAAACAAAAGAAAGAAGAAAAAAAAGAAAATGAATGAAAGCACCCAATTAGCATGAGCGAATGCCTAAAATAAAAATAAAAAAATACAATACATTCATTAGACAATGTCGAATAATGTTTTTTAAGGAAATTTTCAAAAATGAAATCCCATGATATTACGGTTTTTCATTAAATACATGCTAACGAGATATCTTAGTCATAACGGTAATCTGAATTATTAATATTAATGCTTGTTTTTTTTGTTATTCCTGGGTGGAAAAAAAAAAAAAAAAGGTTCCTGGATGGAACTGCAGCTCATCACACACATACAGTAACATACGGGGCACAAATAAAGAAAAAAGAAAGACATTCCATAGCCTATAAAATAAGATAAATAGGCTTCACATCCTAAAAGTGCCTAGATCTGGTTCATCAAGTAATTCTTTGTATAATTCATCATAAAAAAAACAATCAATATGAACTTTTAAGGCAAGAACATCTTGTCCTAGACTCACTCACTTCAATTCTCAAGGTAGCAATCTGAAGCACTCTCATGATGGCCTGATTTTGGAGCACTTTAACTATGTCATATACACAAAAGAAGATTAAATAAAGCTTCTGCTACGGCCGCTAAATGATGATTCATCTCTTTTTTTTTTAGTTCGATAAACGTTTCCAAAGTTTTAAATGTGATGATGTTTTTTTTTTTTGAATAATGAATAATGAATATAATGAGGTTGAAATTAATTCATACACACTTGGGGGCCGTAGTTATTGACTATATGGACAGAGCTGTCATCTCCCACAGCAGTCCATTTCATCAGGGCTGATACTTGAAAGAATGTAATAGTGTATGGCCTTTTCAGTTTATTCTGTCATTAAAGCTAAGCTAAAAGGACAGGGTGTGAAATGACTTGTTCACTCCCCTGCCTGTAGGCAAATGGTATCTCCCTGCTCATACTGTATCACTCATCCTAAACTCACTGTGAAATGATACTAAAAGGCATTGCAAATAATAAATGATAAAGCATTTAAATAATTGGGACCGCATTACTGTAAAGAAACTCCTGCTTCATTCTCACTCTGTATTAAAAGTGAAATTCAAACTGATAAACCCGTTTTCTCATTATGTGATGTGAGGGGTACTAATGATATGGTGCAAAAGATTTAAAAGCTAATAAATTGACTGGAAACGTCTGTCATTTTTCTCAGCTTCAAAGTCTACCACTGCAGCTTACTGAACCCGGCATCTGTCTTCCCTATAGGCTTAATACAGCAGTGAAGATCCAGAGCTAATTTGGATACAGTTTGTCTTAAATCCCTTTTTCTATTTGGGCAAGAATTGAAAGAAAGCCGATGTTCCTGAAAGCAAAGTACACATTCTACGTTTGCGTACACCTGAATTAATGAAGTCATGTTTGACCCCCTTTTCACTATTCACTATCATTTGTAACACTTTATTTGAAGTATGAACAGTATGTGTTGCATAATGACTTTATAAAGCATTTCTGGAAAAGTCTATGAAAGGCTTCTGTCGAATCTCATGAGGTGCAATGGGAATTTTATGTAGTGTAAAATCTATTTTAGTGAAAAAATAATATTTGCTTGTTTATATTAAACAAAGCATATTAATTCATTCATTCATCTACCAATAATGCACTCATGAAGGGTTGAAATTACTATGTAGTATCCATTCTACAAGTTTTCCATTTATCCAGTTCTGTAGTATTCTGAGAAAACTCATCCCATGTTACCTTGGTTGAATGAGCACTTGCTTTCAGGGACATAAATAATGCAGTTTTTCAGTTTCAAATAATGCAGTTCTTATCACTCCATCAGCATGTTTACATTCATCAGTACAGTGAGACAGCAACGTACTGTACCTTTCACTCACTAGACTTTTTGTGTGTGTATGCATATACAGTAGAGGTTTCCCGCAGCTCCTCCCACATGCAGATTCTGCTGCCTGCATGCTAACATTACCTGAGAAAGGAGTGTGTGGTCAACTCGCTGCTGCTCCTCAATCTGTCTAAATCTACTTCTGCCTGTCGTATGCACCGTCACTGTAGATGCTCCGCAGTCTGATCCAGAGATTCAGTAGCTATGAGCTCAAACTGTAGTAGCCAGTTTTCACTGTAGATGACGCTGCTTACTGTTGCAGTCGGTGAGGAATGCCTGTGACATGTTCACAGTATGACATAAAAGTTAATGATGACGCGGCCTACCTGCGCAAACACCACCAGCCACCAAATTTCCATAAAAAATGCTGTAAAGTAAAAATGATATAAAAAATGCACATTTAAATTGCTTATTTTTAATTGTTTCATTTGAATCAATATTTGCTGAGACTCATCTTTGGCTTCAAACCAGCATCAATTCTTATACTTGCACACGTGCACAAAGTCAGGGATTTATGTAGGATCAGTATCACATACAGGTTGAAATAACAATCATTAACTGAAACAGAAACAGCGATGTTGAAGGCTTAAAACTGTGTGAGGAAAAATTAAACTCAGCTCCTAAGGTGAGGTTGTGGACAGCTACACCATGGCAACAAATACAAAGTAGCTGATGCATCAGCAAGGTCTCTCCCAGGTAACGATTGCAAAGCAGGTATGGGTTCCACGATGTGCTGTTCAAACCAATTTGGAAGTAGCACATGGAAACAGGGAATGTTGAGGATCTTCGATGCAGTTTTTGGCCAAGGAAACTTAATGCTGCAGATTAGAAAGACTTATCATGTTTATTTCTTTGACATTGGATTGTATGTCCCACAGTTCCATCAACAAAGAACTGATGGAAACCACTGGGATCAAGGTACAAGGTACACCCATCTACTAAGAAATCAGGCCAAAAGTGGTTCCTCATGGTAAAATTGCAGCCCAAAATACAGTTTTCATGTCCCCCCTGTGTGTTGGTGGGTTTTCTTCAGGTATTCCAGTTTCCTCCCACAGTCCAAAGATATGTTTTGTAGACTGTTTGCTGTTTCCAAATTTCCTTTAATGTAGTATTTGGTGTGTGTCTAAGTGTGTGTATGCCTGTGGTTTGTAAGAGGCTGGGGTACTCAGTAATGTAACTTTCCCTGCAGCAATAACCACTGCCATCAAGTAATAGATCATTGTGGCCAAGCAATGCTTAGCAAAGGGATCTTCTTAGCAATGGGAACTACTGTCCTAGAGGCCCTGTGTCCAACTGTTGGTGTTTCCTCTGCTCAAACTCTGCTCATTTGACTAATCTGTTAATCACTAGGTTCAGTAACTGTGTTTAATCAGTGAATTACAAACTACACTATACCCTGGCCCTCCAGGACTGGAGTTAAAGATTATTAACTCCACTGCGCATTATACCCCTATGTGGCACAAACATGGAGGCACATTTAGAGGATGATGTATGCATTGTATGCTGTTGCATTACAGTCTCCCCTTCATTGTAACGGAAGGGTCCAAACCTGTCCAGGCATGACAGTACCCCCATACAGAAACCAGCGTCCATGAAAAAAGCGTGAGAAAAGCATTAAATCATTAAATGTATTTTAAATTAACCTTGCTGTTACCTTGCTGTTCCTTAAATCCCACCATTTTCTTGATTACATAATTTTAAATACTTTTACTCTTCAAATTCACATCACTGTAAAAACAAGCTGGTCAAAAATGCAGAACAATCCTGCTGACAGAAATCAGGCCCGTGCTTGAGATTATTTTTAATTAAATTTTTTATTCTGAGAGAAAGCTCACTCTGAAGTGTATCCCACTCCTTCTAAAGTATTGCACATGGGTGCGTTTGCTGCCCATGTGTCGTGGCTTTGGAAATAAAAAGTTGTAAAGAGAAAAAAATAATAAAAAATGGAGCAGGAACGATGAGGGAGGAAAAGGAAAATGCGAGTGATTGATTGTGAGGGAACATTACACTGATTATTTACATCCAGTTTGGAGAAATGGCACAAGCCTAAAGCCTTAAAGCAAACAAAGAGCCGAGAGCCCACATTTCAGAGCAGCCTGTTCCAACACAGGGTGAAAATCCATTATGTCAAATTTCATTTCCTTTCTAGCAATACAAATGGGTTGTTCTAAATGAGGAGGAGAAATGGCAAAAATTTGTAAGATTTTTCTTTTTTTTATTACAATCTTTTTTTCTTTTTTTTTTTTAAGTAATGCAGCCTCCTAGGTAGACCACCTGGGAGATTGAGCAAGACTGAGAGAGAGAGAAAGAGAGAGAGAGAGAGAGAGAGAGAGAGAGAGAGAGAGAGAGGTGGTTCTCGTTGTTTTTATTTCTCTCCACAGCTTGGGCGGGAGAAAAAGAGCAAGGATGATGTTCTCTTAGAAGTTCTACACTGGAAGTTTTTAGTCCTTCAGTCTTTCATATGTTTGGAGTTTTGCCAACACACACACACACACCTATGTACTGTATATATACAGTTAAGTTATCCAAATGACACAGTCAAGAGCTTAAATTTTCTGGGTGTGCATATCTGTCAAGGAACCGAAAAAGACTCCTGGTTTTCCTCAGCTTCTTAAACCGCACCCTCTGATCACTACATGCACCTATGTTTAGTTTGTCTCACTTGTGATATGAGTTGTTGTGATATGACCCTAGTCACTGTATCACCTCCTGTGCTTTTCCTTTGCCTTGTGTCAGTCAGGGCTTACGATTTCCAGGAGTGCTGTATTCAGTCCTCAATATTTTCAATGCCTTTAGTGTAAAAGTCTGCACACACATCAGTTTCCTTATGGATCTCAACTGGAGCTTACATATTAACTCTTTTTGTGTATAGAAAAAAGCAAGTGATTTACCAATATGAAAAATTCTGACTGAAAATAAATCCATATGCAGTACTAAGAAAGAAGTTTCCACCATGTTGAAAATATGGTTTATTACAATGATTCATGTATCAACATATTTAATCCTGGACATGGTGGCAATCAATTTCAGGGCACACAAGCACACCCACACTCTGGGCAATTTGGAAATTCTACTTAAACTTCCATGCATGTCTTTAGACTGTAAGAGAAAACCGGAGCACACGGAGCGGAGCACATGGGGGAAACCCATCAAGCCCAGGGAGAACATGTTCTCTAGTGGAGTTTGGTGTTCCACAGGGTTCAGTTTTAGGCCCACTGCTTTTTCCCTTTACATGCTTCCTTTGGGCAATATAATCCATAAGCATGGTATTACTGTAGTTTTCATTGTTATGCTGATGACACAGTTATATGTCTCAGCAAAACCAGATGAGAAAAACCAGCTTGCTAAAGTTGAGCAATGCGTAAAGGATATAAG
>JAQMYG010000014.1:12626286-12642513 GCA_030014215.1 Clariallabes teugelsi | reverse complement strand
CTTGTAAGGTATACTACTACATTTCATGTTTATGAACATAATTGAATTAAAACCACAGACGACTCACACAGCATGGTATTTGCATATTATTATTATTATTATTATTATTATTATTATTATTATTATTAGCACAAGGACCACTTTAGAACTTGATAAAAATGAAATGATTCCTCTTGCAGTGCCAAATGCATATGATTCAACTAAGATCCAAGTACATGAGTAGGTGTCTTCCAGTACATGAGCAAGACATATGGATACTCCAGCATTGCGGTTGGCTGAGAAATTCCTTGGACATGCAGTATTTCAGACTTGTGCGAGTGCACAGATTTTATCCTCTTAGACCAGACATTGACTGAACACTTCTAACGTTTGACAATGGGAAACATAACACGCATATTTTAGTGCATATAAAAGCATACTGGAGTGCATGAAGGGTGTGTGTGTGTGTGTGTGTGTGTGTCTACATTTTGTCTCTGGAGGAACCCCAAGATTGCTCTGTGTAAGTTATTTACTTTAAAAAGAAATCTTTTTTTAATCATTCAAAAGTCTCCCCAGCCTCACTACACTTTCACTACCTGCGTTGAGCAGGTCAGATTATTTCTGTTTCATTAAAGTCAGCAAATTGAATATCAGGGCCAAAACAGGAGCTCCATACTCTCTTAATTATGTCTAATAAATCTGGCTCCTAATTACCCCCAGGGAGAAGAGAGACTGCTGGCTAATGGAAGGACTGGAGTGGCACATTAGGATTTGTTATTCTACCCTCACAGATGAAGCAGACAAACTAAATATGGACGATTGTCAAGACATTTGCTCTGTTTGTTTATGTGCTCATTGCTGGAGGGGACTACTATTCTAATAAAGCGTTCACAAATGCATGCTAATCTGACATGTTTGCTTAGCACCGAGCATGAAGCTGCTTCTGTTTGCCTTGCTTCAATTGCATCCCACAGACTGTGAATATTTTACAGTTCAAGAAGTACAGTAAGGCAAAGATGTAAACATGCTTAGTTGATGCAATAGTCGCTAAAATAAAATGTGCACAATTAATTCTACCTTACCCGAAAGGTGATTAAACAAAACATGTTTGGTGACTGATAGGTGCTTGTTTTGTTTTGCAATGGCACTACAAGGCTAATGTTGCTAACAATGCATGGAAGTCTAAGTTAGCAGTTTGGTTAAATGATGCCATTTAAATGTTGTTGTACAGAACTCACGTCTTACAGCTAAAATGCAATCCTTTCTTTAAACTTTATATGGAGAGTTAAGTCTGTCTTAAATCAAAATTGAGGTGCATATTAGTACATACATTACAATTACAAATCTTGATCATTATACTGTACATTTTCCAGCTCTGCCCACTGACAGTGAAGTTTTGCGGGATAGCTCGTGAAGGGCAAGGATAGCTCAGTGGTTGAGGTTTTGGACAACTGATATGAAGGTCCCAAGTTCAAACCCTAGCCTGATGAAGTTGCCACTTTTGGGTCCTTGTGCAAGGCCCTAAACCCTCAACTGCTCAGATGCATAATGAGATAACAATGTAAGTCACTTTGGATAGGGGTGTCTTTGTCTTTGTGCAAAAAACCTTTGTCTTTGTGCAAAAATGGATTCCAAAGTTCAGCTGAGGTAACTCAAGTTAGTATCTTTCAGGTTATGGTGGATCTAAAACAAATTTAACTCTTCTCTTTCCATAAAACTAATTCTGGCAAGCCATGGGCTAGTTCCGGTTAGCCATATGGCTAGTTCCGGGGAAACAAGAGTTTACCCGCAGAAGATTCATATGAGTCTCAGTTCAACTTTGGAATGCACCTTAATTTTGATTTAAGCCAGATTTGAAAAACCCCAACTCTCCCCTTATGCCACAATTCTAACATAATACAATTTAGCTTGAAGTAATTTTGCTTCTACTGTTAGTGCTACTGTTTTAGTGTCCATTTTCATACTTTGTCCCAGACATTACATGAACAACATTATAAAGGGATATACAGCAAATCAATTCATTTGTGCCTGCAAAGTTGCTTTGTGACCTTGAAGTTTACATAGTGTTATTGGCTACCTGCTTTTGAGCGAGATTAGCCTCACAGCTCCAAAACAAGTTTCCAACAACAGACACTCCTCCTGCGTGACATTTTATATTAACCTACTATTATATATTTTACAGTGACCTAGTTCCTGTTTCAGATATTCCTTTCCACATATAAAATAAACATATGTTCTTTGAAATTGAAGATCATGTTACAGTATGTGCAATGAGCAAATTTAGCATTTTGTTGTGTTTAGAGATATGCTAGATATGCACTCTGTCTACAATATATTAGGTAGCTTAGACCTAAAGTCAAGACAATCAGGCTAACCAGAAACAAACTTTTATTCTTCTTTTATACTGGATTTTCCATTGTCAATTTTGCAGATACAACTGTTCCCCTTAAACAATCTGCCTTCCTCTGACCGCATGTGAGTCAACACTTTAGTTCCTCATTTCAGCCAGTGTCTAAAAGGAATCAATCTCCAGTCTGGATTTGACTCATTAGACTGTGGGCTACTGTGTGTCTTTGTTTACGCACATGTCTCAAAGCCAGGAGTTCCTTATCATTCGAACCTGCTCTCAGAAGCTGTAATGATAAAATAGGATGTATTAGCGGTAGTTACTCACCGGTGACTGCCAAATGAATCAGAATGGCTGCAGACATTAGGAAAGGGGGGTTGTGTGGGGTGAAAAGTATTACTGTTTTTTTTTTTTTTTTTTTTCAGTTGTTGGTCAAGAGTTCAGCTTTGCCAGTAATTCTAAAGAGTTGTAAATAGATTTTTTTTTTAAATTAGCACCTATTTACCCACACACTTGTAAATGGATTACACTTTTTGCAACCATTTGTAATCAATGTTTATCTGATTATGTGTAAATTCAATGTGGAACTTTTGCAATATTGGTTGTTGCCTGAGTGCCTCTGAGTGCAAGTTTTCTCTTTTTTTTTCATTAAAGCATGACTTCTGTATGTTTCTAAAGCATTCATTCACTTATTCTTCAGTAACTTTATCTTGGTTAGGGTCAGGTGGATCTAGAACACTGAGCACTAAGCATGTGTTGGAAACACACCCTGGATGGAATGCAGTATAGATCGGATTCATAAAAGCTGTACATTCATAAAATATGTAAAATTTTCTTACTTCCTTTTTTTAAAAAACCATATGTTTAGAATGAAGACAAAGGAAAGTACTAAAATTTTCTGTCGAGTTACATCATCTTTTTTCATTTCCCCAAAATAAGTAAATAAATAAATCATTGCTTAGTAGAGTCCTATGTCATATATAATCATTTTAAAAACTACATCAATATTAAAATACAGTCATTTGGATTTATGAAACAGTATCAGAAAAAGAAAAGAAATATCTGGTAAACACATTTAAATTTTTAAGCAAAATACAGAAGTGCTATACCATAGGTTATTCTTTAATTCTGAATCTGCCCAAAGTCCCTGTAACGAACCTATTCAGTTATTATGGTACAATTTATTTCAGGTTTCATTGTTGCATTGCTGAGCACTTTTTTTTTCTCTCTAATCAAGGGTTTGAACTATAACAGCACAATACAACTTATGAGCAGCATTGTTATTATTATTGTTATTTAGGATATAATTAGCTCGGTGGTATTTTTCCAGTTCAATGATTAATTCTGTAGATCTGTGTTGTTCTTAATTATACTGATTAATGCAAAACATATGGATATAGATGGTTTAGATGGATCTGCTTATAACCAGAGTTACAGTAGGAGAGGCTTTATGTGCAGCACATCAGTCATACAATGTAAGACAAGAGCAATTTCATTCCTACTCATGTGGTAATTTGTCTCTATGGTGTCTTGCATAAATAATCACGCCCCTTGAACTTATAATCGGGGGGCGGGGGGGATTGCTTATAATCTGAAAATTAAATGACTTGAATTTTGGATTATATGTTATGAATTTACGTAAAGTAACACATACTGTAATATGGAAGCAGGGGGAATTAATATACAACTCAGTACTTTAAATTTCTGCTGTGGGTGTTACATAAAAAACTTTTTTAAAATTGTATATTTAGGCAATTTGCAGCCTGTCACAGTAAAGCAATTTAATTTGCACAATTTTGTAGTTTGCAAAACTGTTAACTAAAAAATTTTATAAATAAACTGACTGCTATTATTATGATACTGCAACATTAGTTCTGTGCCATGACTTACCTGCAAAAGTCATATAAATGAATGTATGCAGTTAAAGTGACGCTACCGGAACCGTGATTCACTGTTCTTACTTTTTACACCATCCACTCTCGGAGTGAGTTAACTCTGCAAATACAGCGGTTTACACAAAAAACGATGATGAAAATATTACACTCAAGTACATTTTGACATGACCGTTTACCAGGACTGCCTTGGACTGATTTTGTAGTTTTTATTTTAAATGTTGGGCGTGAATATGGCAAGCAAACACACGGTATGTACATTATGTTGTGTGATCCAAGTACTTTTTCCTGATCCTTCTTTAGATGCATTTCATACAGTGTGTGTGTGTGTGTGTGTGTGTGTGTGTGTGTGTGTGTGTGTGTGTGTGTTTTCATCTCAGATTTCACAAACCTCACTTTGACCCAGCACATCAGTAGGATCTAGATTCCCTCTCTGCAGACTTGAGCCAACACGGACTCCCTCTGTACCTGTGAAAATAAACAAGGCCTCAGGCTCCTAGGCATCCCAAGCACTGTTAACAATCCAAACATTCAGAGTCATGGACCATGGACCCAGCCACACTCTTTAAACACTTGTTAAACTTGCACGTTTTTCCTGCAATGTCAACAGCTCCCAATCACCCTGCAGGGAACACCATGCCAGCTTCTAGGCAACAGTGCAATGAAAGCAGTCGAATCAAAAAAGTCCATGTAGGGAACGTTCATAACGGAAGTCTCCCCGCCCTTTCGTTTTTTGCATGAAGGGTCTGATTGAGAGACGAGACGAGAAAGCTATGCAACCACGGTGACTTCCACATCACCAACCCCACAGGTGAAAAGCCCCAAACTAGACTACAGAGACCAGAGATCAACGCAACCCTCCCTATGCCTGTGATACCTTGGCAGCACCCCGCAGCCCAAATGGAAACCCTGGGCAATAAAAAGAGCCAAGCCTGTTTGCACTTTCCCCGCAGATGGATGGTGAAAAGCAATGTGAGCTGGCCATGGCAGCCCCGAACGTTTCCTCTGGAAAGTGTACTTTGCTCAGTTTTCCATTGTCGAAAGACTAAGAAACGTGCAGACCACCATCAATGGTGTCTAGATGCATTATTGAGACGACCCTGTGTCATTCCAGCCAAGTGGCCCATTGCACGTGAGATTCTGCAGGCTCTCACACATTAAATGACTCTCACTTGTGCTTGAAGAGTGTGTGAAAAGCAGAATGGAGGAGAGTTATGTGCTGCTGGACTTCCCAGCACGCAGCATATTACTGTTCCATTGCATCATTGTGAGCCTCAATTCTATCCTCATTTTATTGTACTTTCACGAGACTAGCACCAAAGACTGGCAACCTAATTGTGCATATGTTCTCTAAATGGTTACAAGATTTATTTCAAATGGCTAGGAACGGAAAGTCCAAATCCTACCCAAAATGTCCACTTTATTAAATCATGAAATGAGCAAGTCAAATGGCATCAAGGATCCTACATCTTGAGGAAGATATACTATACAATACTACATGTAGCCAGTTTGTCTTGTTTGGTGCCCAACAAAATCGTTGTGATTGCCAGAAGCCAGAAAATGATAGAGAAGGAAAAGGGTGTTAGCCCTGTACTTAAATAAACAACAAATAAATTGACTTCTGTTTTTCAAGCCGTTAATGATGTTTTTTTTCGCTTTTCCCCCCAACATTACCAGAGAGAAGAGTAATTCATTCTGGGATCTGCAATAATAAAGCACTCCTTGCCTCCCTCCAGCTCTCTGCCAATCGTGGCTGAAGCAAGCGAAATTATTCTAGAAGAACAGGAGCGGTGAAGTTAATAGAGGAAATCATTTAGACATTACAGTCATTTTAATGTACTTATGTCTGCTTAAAATCACCCTGGAACACTGTGCTGTTCCAAGTCACACATTATTAAAACAGTCTGCAGCTTTTGAGGAGCTGATGGCACAGGTGGCTGTGAAATATGGAGTTGCCACTTTTCTCCCTCGCTAAATGTCGCTAAATGCTGTGGGAATGTTCCTAACCTAACTCAATGGTAGATGACTTTTATAACTTTTTTTCCTGTGTGAACTTTGAGAAATATTTAGTAAAGTGGAGCAAACGCTTAAAGGAAATTTCCACTCTCAAACGCATTAAATGCATCAATCAACCATAGGATTAAGACGCAAAAAAGTATGCCCAATATTGAGTAGCTTCCCCTTATGACACTGGGACAGATTTGGCCAATTAGGGCATGACTCGGTAAGACCTATGGGGGTGTACTGTGGTGTTTGGCACTAGGACATCGTTTGGGTGCTGGGGGTTGCCAGGGTGGGGCCTTCATGGATCTGATCATATATCTTGGTTAATTCCATTTTCTATGGAATGGACTGGATGGACTGGCCTTTGGTCTCTATGGACATGGGTCACTCTTGGGTACCAATAATCCTGTCACCAGTTTTCTGTTGTAAAATTGATAATCAGTGTTAATCTTTTGTGATGTTAATGTTATGGTTGATCAGTGTATATTTACAGTAAATAGAAATATTTGTTATGTGCTTGGTGATTTGTTTGTTGGTGGCTGTCACAGCAGGATATTTCTAGCACGGATACAATGACCTTTAATAAAAGGGAAAACAAATGATACAATGTCAAAGATGAGTGATTTCAGTCAGATTTAATTGCTAATTCCTAAAAAACAAAGAGACAAACATACAGTGTTAATGAATGATGTTTTAACAACAACATAAGTTTTTTGAAATTACTTTCTGATATAAGGCACAACAGCTGTTAATTTCCCCTTAACCTTATTCAACCCATATTCAGCAATAGCAATGTATGGCTATTGTGTTTGCACTCCAGGTTTGCACTGTGAATTTTACAGAGCAGCATCACAATCCTGGCGGTACTGATGAATGGCCTGCCATGTTTTCAGCCATTTCTTTAAGTCATCATAAACAATATTTCTCCAGCCGAGCAGACCGTGCAAGTCGTCTGTCCTCATCGTAGCCTGGCCCTAATGCTTATTCAGCACCATATATTCATTTTATTTGTCAATTATGAGTTCAGGGACGAGAAAAATAAAGCAATTAGGCATCTACATTAGCTTACTCACTGCCCAATTTGGGAATTGTTTCAGCACAACCTTTGCCAATAATAAAGTGGAAGCCAATCAAAGCAAATAGCCCAGTGGATCTTTACCATATAATTGGGATACATGTAATCATTAACCTTGGTGCAGAGCAAGAGAGTTAATGAATCAAATCAATACTTCTCTCCTCTGATCCATAATTATTTGAAAAGAGATGAAAAATTAAACAGACTCGGCCTATGAGGTTATCATGCCGTGCAATTAGCTTGCCGGAGGGAGATTATGTTACCTAGATACCGTCGGGGAAGTGTAATTTCTCTTTCAGACTACAGTTTTTTAATGAAGAGCACAATTACCTAAATAGGTCAGCAGAAGACATGCAGGCAGTTTTACCCTTACCTGTAACGAAGAGATGGGGGTTGTGCTAGAGACTGGGGAAAAAAAAAAAAAGGGTTCCATTAGTACAGCCTATGGGCTTGTTCCATACACACCATACCAGCACCCTTCTGATATTGTGCTCCTGTTAGAACTCATTATCTTTTCAAGTCAATGAATGTGCAAGCTAAAAAAAAAATAATGGTCATTATGCTGCAGTGTGCGAAACAAACATAGGTTTTATATTTATACTAATTTAGTAGTAATTCTTTTATTTATTTATTTATTTTAAATAGGTCACAGCTCCTGTATATTTTCTATTTGTTTTGATTCCATATACTTTTGGGAAAAATTATATACTGTAGAGTAAGTCAACATTTCTATACTTTCTATACACATACTGTATACAGTAGCTTGAATATGTGTAATCCCCCAACCACACACACACACACACACACAGAGAATTGTGCAGTGGGCTACTACTTGATATAGGTTTATAACATCTAATCCCAATTAAGTCCATTTCAGTAGTTCTACTTTGTAACACTACCGAATGTGGAGAAGGTCGGGGGTGAAAACTTATTCAGGGCACTGTAGCACATTACAAGGGAGCCGATGAGTTTTATCACCTTTAACACATATTGTGAAGACACATATGTTTCAAAATCTCTCTCTCTCTCTCTCTCTCTCTCTCTCTATTTCTCTCTCTCTTTCTCACACACACACACACACACACACACAGAGGCAAAAATGAAGGATTTTCTTCCCCCTCTACTGTGACCCTGCTGTTTGCTGTAAGGGTCTGTCTTTGTGCTACAGATTAGATCTGGTATGATTGGCGCTAGGAACCAACACATGACAAAAGGCAGTGCTGGTCAGCAGCTGGTCAGTGTTGATGTGGACAGGCACACATACACATGTACACACAGTGGTCTAAACTAGGTCAGACAAGGGTATCTTCCAGACTGGCAGTTTCCTCACATGTGACGCCTTTCCCTTACATGTTGTCATTATGTTCCCCAAACACTGTCAGAATCAATAGCTTCAACAGCTCAGCAGCAGCAGTGTGGTAACGGGCCTTTATAGCTGCTTGGATCTTTTTGAACATTGCGTCAAGAACAGAATAAATCTCGTATCTGCAATTAAAAAAATTATTTTACAATAAATTTTATGTAAATAAATTAAATACAGAAGTAGCTGGTCAAAGTTACAATTAAGTTAAATGTGAATTAAACAACTTTTTATTCGTCCTGAATCAAAATACTTTTTTTTTTTTTTTTTTTACATGCGCTCAGATATTTTAAATTGTTTTTAAATGTTTTTAAACATTGTGCCAAAAAGGATTAAAATTATATAAAAATAGCTGAAATAGAACATATTAAATCATGAGATTTGTAACAAGCATTTAATTTTTATCTAAATTCTAAGTAAATCTAAAATCTTGTTAATTGTTAAAATTAAGTTTTAATTTATATTTATTTCATTTATACCTACAGGTACAGTATAATAATTATGTAGAGTAATCATTTGAATTACTCAAGCATTATCCGCTGCTGCCAATAGTTTAAGTGATTCTTGTTCCAGTTTAGGAAGATTATAAGTAATGGAACAATGAATCATACAGCATCCAGCCATAACATGAACACCACATAACATTAAACTGGTGACAGGATCATGGCCACCCTAGGCTCACCAATGCCTGCGTAGACCAAAAGCTAACCATCTCAACTGATCCCACAGAAAAGATAATGCAGCACAAGTAGCTGAAAAAGGTCCATGCTGATCATGGTATAAAGGCACTAGAACACCCAGCACATGACAGTCTACCGCACATGGGGCCCAATACTGTGATCCATATACTGCTCAGCCAAAAAAAAAAATTTTGACACTCTAATATTTAATTGAACCACCTTTTGCTTTGATAACAGCTGTGGCATCTTTTTCATAAGCTTATGCAATTTCACAACATTTATTTCTGTCAAGAGAAGTCCAGAGCATTAATTTCTCTCCAAGATTTTGTATTGATGATGGGAGATTTGGACAGCCTTTCTTCCGGCACACTATCTCAGTGGGGTTAAGGTCCGACCCCATGACCTTTTTCCATTGGTCCAGTCTATTCTTTTTGCACCAATTAACTGATAAGTGGTTTCCTTAATGCTGCACAGCTGTTTAGTCCCAATCCCTTTACTTCTTTTCACATTATCTATGTGATAATTCTCTATAATAGTTCCACTATAAAAAATAGCTGTGAATTCAACTGTTGTTGTTTTTTTGTTTTTGCTATTTTATTTCACTAAGCATTTAAGTGAACCTGTGAAAGTGAACCTGTCTGAAAAAAAAAAAAAAAAAAAGTAATTAAGGACTGGGAGTCCAGTCCTTCATTAGCAGGAAAATTGCAGACAGTAACAATATTGCAAAGCAATTTGAGTGATAGATTAAAAAAAAGATATTCTATGTTCACTCTTTGCACCACATGTTAACCCTATCAGCGTTTCAGGGATTTGTATCTTTTGCTGCACCTTAACTTACAGTTTGTTTTTTGGTTTGTTTTTTTAACATTACATACTATTTTAAATGCAATCACTGGAGCAGCAGCAAGAAATTCATACTGAAAGTCTCAATGTCAGATCAGTCAAAAATCAAAAGCCATGGACATGTCAATTATCTCACATTTAGTCAAATTACTTCGTTACTCTGTGAGAGAACTGAAAGCTTTTATGTGGAACTAGCCTAATATTTGCAATTTAGATTCTGATTACTTTCTACAGCTCCAATTAGATAACACCTCATGGAGGCTAAACTCTTCTCAGCAGGTAGCTAATAGTATGAAAGTTGAAAACAGAATGCATGTTTTAATGATGCAAAGACCAGAATGTTAAAAAAAAAAAAAAGAAAAAGAAAAAAAAGAGGGTTTTCAAAAGATATTTCCAGGGTGTGCATAACGAAATTCCAGGAAACTTTATAATAGGGTTCAACATACTGTAACACTTGAGTTTAAGGATATGCAGTACAGTATATGGCGTTTATGGTGATTTCAATAATGCACATACAGTACTGTAGGCAAAAGAGCTATACACAATCAAACCATTTAATTTCTTTTTAATAACTAAACTAATACTGAAGTATTGATTGTACAAATATTTTGTATAGTTGCAGCAATAAAAAAAAAAACAGTGGAACTTTTGTTTGTGATCCATTAAACTTATAAGCAGTGATGTAAATATATGTTATGAGTTGTGTTTTTCCTGGAACATTCACGTTTCCTGTTATATGGCAGCATAAAGATGTTAGGGTTAATGTCAACCTGTTTGTGTGGCTCCCCTCTTATTTTTTGAATGGCGTGATTGCCTGGCATGTATTCCCCTCACATACAGTACACATTCCATATGAACCATCCGACCCACCAAATGTTCTCAGTTTCAGGTTTGCAGTATGGCAGGTGCTTCAGACTTTAAGACGTCGTGCCAGCAAGTGTTGTTTTTCCTCCTGAAACTTGGCAGCGAGGATATGACAGACTCTCGAGCTGTGACTTTAATAACAAGAATGCAAGAAAGTAGTCGGAAAGGAAGCTTTCAGGGACATGGAATTAGCGGGGATCCGTGGTCCGTCTGTGCTCGGAGCGCACTGTCACAGAGTTGGAGACGCTCTGGGAGGCCTGGGAGCAATGACGAGGGCAGCACATTCAGCTCGATAGACAATTCTCTCCTAGAGCAGATGTGTCAGCCACCCACACTCTGAAAGATGTGGACTGTGTGTGTGTGTGTGTGTGTGTGTATGTGTGTGTGTGTGTGTTTTCCATGCCAGAACCTTTAATTTAGCTTTGTCTTCGTATGGCATATTTTGAATCCTGCCTACCTGCTGTGACGACAGCGTGATCAGTTCAGTAATCTAATCGGGCGAGCAAATTGTCTCTTGGATAAAATTAAGCAAGAAACAGCATGAAGTATGATGACACATTAATGTGCAACCTATAGGGACTCCATACATTAAGATAGTTTAATGAGCAATGTGACACTTTTTACTTCCTATTTCTGCTTCTCTGCTGTCTGGTGAAGTTCCCTTACCCTTTTGAGCTCCTGTGCAGCCGCAGAGGCCCTCCCTGAACAGGCGATTAAAGGAAAGACTGCCCCCTACAGAAAATCTAGGGCACAACCCTCAGGGCTGACCCTCCTCCCTCTGTGTCCCATGTGTCCTCCCTCTCCCTTTGCTGCTCTGATCCACCCTACACCAGGGAGCCAATGAGACATGACCAGGTGCCTTCTCTGAGGTTGCACAGCCGTGGGGTGTTTCTCTTTGGAAGCTTTATTATCTTTAAAACTGAGAAAAAAACTACTCAAGGAACTGACAGAGGCCTTCAAGAAACATCCTGATCTCAGTGCAAGAAGCAAACAAATAAAGCAGCGGCACATAGAGAAAGAACGACTTGCACCTTGCTTCGATTCCATGGCTGGAGCAACATCACACGGCTCTTGCCAAAGCAAGGCTGCACTGCCTATTGACAAGGGAATCTTTAAGAGCGTTTCTTCTGCAAAACTTGACAAAACATCCTCAGATTGATTTTATGTCTGACTTCTGCTGCCACTTAAGAGACAGGGCGGTTTTGTTTCGCAGCTGAACCCCACATGCCGGCTGCTTTTCCTTCAGGGCATTCTCACTGTGTTGCAGGCAGGGGATGAACTCTCGGGCAAATCTATCTTGTGCAGAAGAAGCGCACAGCTCAAAAAGTGCAGGCAAAGCGTAATGAAGTGAAAGGTGGAGCGAGAGCAAGTTTCTGCCGTTTTTCAAACACCCTCAGCCATCAAAGACCTTGTGCTGCTGCACGCTTGTGGAAAAGTTTTGCATGTTGATTCCATCTCCAAGGCAATTTTTTTTTGTTTGTTCCTCTCTCTCTCTCTCTCTCTCTCTCTCTCTCTCTCTCTCTTTCTCTCTCTCAAATGTTTCACTGTGTAGGAGTTTGACTCTGAAGATGGCAGGATGGCGTGTCTCGTTTTGGAGTTTTGTCAGCTTTATGCGCAAGCGCGGCAGCCTACTCCTTTGGCACTCAGACGCATGCTCTCACTTCCTTCTTTGCAAACATTTGCCGTGGGTGGGTTTGCTTGGTTTGCACCGGCAATGATCTATCATTATAAGGTGTGTGAGCTTGGTGGCGAGTGTAAACTTGGCAAGCTGCTGCTGTCGCGCCACCAGGCCCGAGCCCTGTTAGCTCAGCGATTTCTGAGTGGTCAAGTCGTCTTGCCACAATCGCATGCTGGCGCCACAATCGCGTAGCCCAACTGCAACTCTTTGACTCGGTAATGAATACATGCCGAAAATACACTCAGCCGTCTTGCTCTTCCCCCGCTGCTTGCCGGTGACCAGAGAACTGGACCATTCTAGCAGGATGAGCCGCAGGCTTGGTCACCTGGGCCGTGTGGTCATGGGACTAACAGTGCTACACTGACAAACCAGGCTAACCGCTGACCTGCAACGAGATAACTGGCCAAAGCATGGGGTATATGAAACGATACTATGGAGGGAGAGAAGAATGGCGATGAGTGTTAATGGTGGCTGTTTGTGTGTACACACACATGTGAAGCCCCTAACCCACAGGCCAAAAATACATTTGGTTAAAAACCATCTCAAGACTGCTGGCCACTGTAGGTATCATGAGGCCAGTAATTTTCCATAATATCATCACACATTTTTCCTATACAGGTGTTTTCTACTCATTTTCACTCAGTTTAGACAAATTCGCTATAAATCGTTGACACAATCATAATCAGTGGCATAAAATATTTTCAAATAACCTGTATTATTGATAACTACACAACATGTGTGTTCCCTTATTAAGTGGAGTCAAGTAAACAGCTACTCATATCAATGCTGCTGGATTCTTCAAGGGCAGAATTTGTGTGAACTAATTAAATTTAACCTCATGAGATATTGCAAAAATTGGTAACTTCAGAGCAAGTATCAAACATTTTTATACAGTACACTAAAGCAGATTCAGGCTTCTGCTTTTCATGAGTAGAAAATCCTACACTCAATCCTTTATTTATTTTAAATATTTTTTTTATACTATTTATCGTGTTTTATTAGATTTTTTTCACACCTGGTATTTGACATATTTTAATTCGCATACTAGTTTCAAATGTTGTACATAGGACTATCCACGTAAATATATATAATGCACAGAGATATCGATTTTAAGATAAACATTTTCAACAACACATTTTTTTTAGACCTTTTAATTCATGAACTAGACAAACCGTCATCAATCGTCCTTTTGACTCTGTCACAGATATACATTAAACACTCCAATGGAAAACCTATAGACTACTGAGCCACTGAATGCAGCAGCAGTTTATGTCTGTGCAAAGAAACAAGTATAAACAGCACTTCTGATTTATTTAGAAGTAAAAGAGGAGAGAGATGGGGGAAAAAACCTTCCTTGCCAAAAAAAATGCTGACCAAACAAACACACCAACAACCAGATTGGCCACTTGTGGGTATTTATAGATGGCATTTGGCGGCACTTGAAGGCAGCCTGGAGATTTTAATTGAATGTTGCTATTCCAGTCACTGCATCAAGATAGACGTTTTAGTTCTCCCTACTCGCTTTAGTCTTGGAATTTGCAATTGTGCTCTTTATGCTTCTTACTAGGCCAGAAGAAACTGTTTTGTTAATTTTCCAAGTAATAATTGGGATACATCTATAATTGGGAGATGTGTAATTGAATTAGGGCCAATTGAATTGAATTAGCTGCCTGTAGATAAGATATCATTTAAATGACTTTTTTTTAACCAGAAAACTTCGGAAAGAAGGCACACAGAACACTACAGAGGTTTCCTAATGTCAGTATTAACTTAATCCATAATAGAAGATGTGCTGATGCAAATGAATATGCTTTTTTTCCCCCACCATTGGCCTGTAAAAAATAAAATCGACCTATCGGAGAGATAAAGGAAACTTTAGTCAAGGTAAAATCAACAAATTTGGTACATTCTTTAAAAATGATAGCAGATTCCATTTGACGGTGAAGAAAAACACTTCACAACATGAATCAAGAACACTCTGGAGAAGGTAGGTAGAAGTCTACGATCAGGAGACGCCTTCAACAATGTACAGTAAGACCTCAGAGGGTGTATCTCAAGAAAGAACTGCAAACCACTGGTGATGTTCAAAGACAGATAGGACAGATTAGACTTTTATTATAAAAAATATATATATATAAAAAAATAAAAAAGCCTGCCCAGTTCTGAATCAACATTAACTTGTACCAGAATGATTGAAAGGGAAGAATATGGTAAAGGAAAGGCATTTTAGGCAGTGTTATGGCATGGGTGTGAATGGAAAATGGGTCACTTGTGTTTATTGATTATGTGACTGCTAAAGTGTACTGAGCTATATTTTCTGCTCGGATTCAGTCAAATGCTAGGACCTCAACCCAAATGTAAGAATGCTTTTTACTTACTAAAGACAAGTCTAAAGGCAGAAAGTCCCACGGACTGAAGATGGCTACTACTTTTTAAACCTCAAAGGAGGAAAAGTGTTGATTTCTATTTGTTTCAGACTTCAGGCAGTCTAAGTCTTTTGTATTAAAAATATTTCTAATATTCATCAAATTAATTTTAAACCCATGAAAATGGAGCAACTGTGAAAAAAATTTTTATGCAGGATACCTGGGTCTCAGTGGATCAGACTTGTTGTCCAGTACAACCCACAGATGCTGAATTAGATTAAGATCTATGAAATTGGAGGCCAAGTCAACACCTTGAACTCTTTGTCACCATCCCTTTGTCACCATACCATGCAGTGTGCATGAACCTGCTGAAAGAGGCCACTGACATTAGAGAATTCTGTTGCCATGAAGGGGTGTAGTTGGTGGGAAACCCTATTTAGGTAGGTAGTGCATGTCAAAGTAGCATGAACACTAATACCAGGACCCAATGTTTCCCAGTAGAACATTTCCTAGATCGTCACACTACCTCTACTGGGTGCCTTCTTCACATAATTCATCCTGATCCCTTCTCGTCCTTGGGTAAGAGCTGCACCAAGCTCCAATATACTGCATGTTCTAAAAAGTTGATGTTATAGCCAGTATTACCTTTCAGCAATACAGTACGTGCTACAGGAGTTGTTGTATAGAGTGGGAGCAGACGAGTTAGCCTTCTCTTACCATGCGCATCGATGTGCCTCAGGCAGCCATGACCCTGTCGCTGGTTCACCGGTTGTCCCTCCATGGATCACTTTCAGTAGGTACTAACAGAAGCTTATCATAAGGTCCTATTAATTAAATAACTTACTTGGCTAAAAAAAAAAAAAAAAAAAACTGAATGGACAGTAAGCACCATATAGAGTAGTATAATATGCTTCATGCATGTATTACTCAACACCTTAACGACATACAACAATCCTTACATCCAGGAATTTAGACTTCTGATCAAAATTAAGCAACTTATAAACATTTAAATTTGAATATATGAAAATAGGCAAAATTCAGCAAAAGAATGTGCTGATCCCTAAAGGGCAGTGTTTCTCAATTATTTTCTGTCATGCCCCCCTAGGAATAAGTAAAAATTTTCGCGCCCCCCCTGGGCG
>JAQMYG010000014.1:12610286-12623958 GCA_030014215.1 Clariallabes teugelsi | reverse complement strand
TTCTTTCACAGCTCCATAACTGACAGCTGTCACACTTATGTCGCCCCTGGAAGCACTTGGGATGGAGATGGAGAGTGTGGTGCAGACCAGTCATGCATAAGCCACGGGGCACCTGTCGCCAGGCATGTCCGCACATGGGCAAACAATAAACAGTGAATAAAAAAAAATGGATGGCTGCTGCTCCAGCTTTCTGTTTTTTTTTTTTCTCTCTTTCTTTTTTTGGCCCCAGTTCTACCCTACCCAATCTCGCCTGCCCTGAAACCACATAAGGGTGTGGTTCCGGCTGGGGACAGGGAAGCCATTTATTTTGGGTGCATCTCTTCTGACTGACTCATTTGTTAACTGGAAAATTGGCCATGTGCCTCCAAAGAGATCAACATTCAATCAGATATCCATCCATCGCTCTTGGGAGCCTGCTCTTCACTGGTCAGTTTAGTTTAAACTATCAAATACGTTCAGTTTGAGGGGGACAAAACAAATGGTAAGTAAAGTGATATTAGGATCAAGTATTATTAAAGCATATTATTATAAAACAACCTACTAGCAGTGATCAGCATGCCTATAACGTGTAAGCAAAATGTAATACAGTGCATACTAATTATCCTAAGTAATGCAATAATATCCTCAGTGCAGTAATTTATTTTTCCTTGCTCTTCAGAAAAAATTAAAATGAGAGTTTAGTAAGATGAGGAATGTGCAAGAGTACTGTGACAGTGTGAATAAGTGCTATGGGCACCATCAGATGCAACAGCAGATGCTGAAGGCTTTGTGCTATCTCACAGCTTTGACAAGCCTGCTGCTTTGGCCATGAAATCATCTTCCTCAAATAAAAAAACAAGGCCCCTGGAACGGCTTTTTTTTTTTTTTTTTTTTTTTTTTGCTGAACACTTTTTACATAATGAATCAAGGCGAAGAAAAACTGCGTTGTGCATGGTGTAGTCAGTTTAATTATCATCTGACTTTAGATTAAACATAAAACTATAAAATGACACTCACTATGCATAATATTAATATCCACTGATTGTAGCTTTAAAGAATAGAATCACTGTCAGCAGATTATAAAAAAGTGAGATATTCTGGATTTGCTTTCGATTCCCATCACTGTGTGTAAAGCTGTTTGTTCTGCATCACCTTCGCAAACGTTTATTTAACATTTCTGTGTGTGTGTGTGTGTGTGTGTGTGTGTGTGTGTGTGTGTGTGTGTGTGTGTGTGTGTGTGTTCCATGGGTACTAGTCTGGAGAACATTAGCTCTTGAGAGGCACTGACAAAAGGTCTTTAACATAAAGCTTCACAGCTGGAACATTCCAGATGGCAGGAGCAGTCAATAAAGAGAGGAGTGAGAGGCCCATAAAAACACACAAAAACATAAAACTCACCACCATAAAAACAGAGCAAAAACTTTAACAAGGCAGTTATTTATCTGCCTGGCAAGCCAATGCTGAAGTGTCCATTCAAAACCATTGGCCCTAAATTAATTATTCTTCAATATAATGTTATTAGCGGATGGGGGCTTTTTAAAAATTTTGCATAAATAATCCCTCACATTAGTATGTGTGTTGTAATTTTATTGTTATCGACTGCATTATTGTTTAAATTCTCATGGATGCAAGGAAAATTATACAAAAGATCTGTAGAGCGCAGTGCCGCAGGCTCCAGTTAAGATCATGTGATTCATGAAAAATAAACACAGCAGACATGGAAGAGTGCATGTTTGATGTTGGGCTATGATGGTAAAATGGGTGGGCATGGGTTCCTTTTCCTTTGGTCATATTGTCGTATTCTATCATAGATGTATGAATGGTTTCGAATGGCTTTACTTTCCTTTATGGAAAATGTGGCAGCAGCTCTACAAGAATTATCATTCCATGGTCTCAACATTGCCGGGCTGATCTTGCACATCTTTTGATTGGGGGAAGGCAAGCCTGTGCAGAGATGCACGCTTACCCATCACAGACAGGCTCTCCCGCTAACAAAAGGCAGACGCTCTTTGCTTGCCTGTCCCCGCGCCTGGGACATGTGGCACGCTGACATTCCCGGCACCCACACTGGCAGGGGAACGTGCCAATTAGCGGCCATCTAAGAGAAGGGGGTTGCTGGCTGGGGGAAAACTCAGCAAAGGAAGGCTGGGTGGGGATGTATGGGTGGATGGATGGAGTTAGAGAGGGGTGGAGCAGCGGTACAAGCCCAGACCTCAGGAATGCCTCATGCTTAGACAGAAGGTGTAATTAGCCGGCTGTCCTTGGATGTCCGGGCCACATCAACGGAAACCCCAGCCCATGAGTTTAGTGCCGTTGGTGGACAGGGTTGTGACCTGCAGCGGCTCCACCCGGTATGGTTGAGACACAGCAAAGGCAACCGAGTCTATGCTTCTGAAAGAGACTTTGGGGAAAGGCTTTAACCAAATCCATGCAATCTTTCACTGTCAGAGGCCCAACACCCACTCATCATATTTACTCCCTCATTCATGCTAACATAGTTGGTAAATGCACAGATACATACGCACACGCTTTGCTTGACAGACCACTTCCCTCCACCAACATACTACCCTCCACACCTCCCCAACCTAAATCGCTGATTCTCCCTTGACAGCTGGTAGACAGTCCTTTAGGAGGACAGCAACCAGGGTGGGGGAGGCTTGGGCAGCCATGCTGTCTGCTCAAGCTTCTGGGCAAAATACACCGAGAATCATAATGACATCCCTGCCTGTCTTTCCTTGTGGTGCAGGTGCCCTAATGTGGGAAAACCAAAAGATTGGGGTGAAATGGGTATTGCATGTGGATGGGACATGGATCCCCTCCAATTACCAAGGACACAACCAATCCACAACATTCTCCAAAATTATAACCTATGTCATTTCGTCATTTAAGAAGGACATGGAAATAGAGAAAAAAATATATATTACAGCAAGTGTGAGCTATAGATCGAAGAGGAGAAATAAAATAGAAGGATGAGGATTAAGTATAAAAACAATGTGACAATGATATGATAAAAAGGAGAAATTAGTTCGTGCTCAAATGGCAGTAACACAATTAAACATTGATCATTAGCAATGCACCTAGGTATCAAAGACAATTACTGTAAAATTGGTACTTATTGAAGTACTCTGTGAAAGATGGGTAATTATCTACATAATTGCACTACATTCTGAAACTGTAATGTAATTATAATATAACCCTGAAAGAATGCCACCCAAAAGTAATAGTAGTTTCTCACTGTATAGGCATTTGATTTTACCAGCTGAACTGTTCTGAACCTCCTCTGCAGCATCCGCTCATGAGTGACCTAATTGAACAGCTGCTGGCTTGGCGGTCACTGAGGACATGGACCAACTGGGACAGATGTGTGCTGTGAGCCTGGTGCCCAGTCCCTGGAACGCAACTCCTCACACCAGCACCTGACATGTCCCTAAAGTGTGGCGTACCATACCTGCCGCCAAAAAGGTCCAACAATAATTAGGTGGTGGCCAAAACCAACCAGGAAGCTGACTTGACAAATACATGACTATACTGTATATCAGATCAAGCATATCCTCTTATGCTCCTGTATGTGTAATTAATTTTAATTCAGCTTCAGGCAATTAATAATGCGTCAATACAGGGTTACAGGATGGTAAGCATCTTACTAAAGGAGGGACTAAAGGCGGCTTTGAAAGATGACTTGCAGCGAGGACGGTTGTTATTGACCAAACAGCCACCATTCCTCTCATTAAGTTCTATTAATCTATTTACCCTTCACCGGTGCCTGACACAAAGCTTCTTACTGCCCGCTCCTTTCCGAAGCTGAAATGACACGCACTGCAGGCTACATTGGAAGCCATGAGGTCATGTTGCTGATGATGGTGTTGGCTAGGGGTTTTGAGAGGGGATGGGTAGTGCCTCAAGGACTGCAGACGAGAGCAGAGGAGAGGAGAGAAAAGGAAAGGAGAGGAGTGAAGGAGCAAGCCAGAGGGATTCAGGAGTGTGAGATATTCATTAGCAGAGTCAAACTGACACACACGCCCCCTCACAGCTTCTACCAAGGAGCCTGATCTGGACCTGTTATCGTCTGAGATCAGCAGTGTGGGAGTGTTCATGTAGGTAAGTAAACTAATGATATATGTATACAGTATACAATCATTTATAATAGTTTCCTTATGCCAACTAGTATTAAAAAGTTAGAAAGAGCAAAGGTTAGAACATTGTTTAGCTATTGTATGACTTAGTTTATATAAATTCAATGAAAAAAAATCTCACTTAGTATAATTATTATATTTTGTATGAGGCTGGCACTTACTGTATAGTCTCGATTCATTATTTATCTCTGCATGATCACCATTGTACTGTATACATATGCCCCAAAATAAAATGCACACACACACACACACACAGGACTGCACATGATCAGCTAGTCTAGCAAGCGCTTGTTCAGCAATGAAGACAAATGCACCAGACCATCCCTTTGTGCACTGCCAAGCCACATCATTGTTATAAAACCACACTTCTTTTTTTATTAAAACCTTTACACAATGACAGAGGCTACAAAGTCAATTGCTGTCTGATTATCCTTTAGCAGCTTGCCAGGGTGCTTGTTAACACGTTCTAATGAAAGTTGGAGATTGCCAATCCAAAGAAGTGAGAAAACTGTTATACTTTCAATATGAATTCCCAAATTATCTTATGAAAACAATCACGTTAAAAACACAGCAGCGTCCAGGCTGAGATTAAAATTTTATAAGCAGTGAGACCAGCTTTGTGGAGACTAAACATGCCGCATTAACTGTGTGTAACTGTGTATTTTTAATGAATCAGAAAGGTGCAGTAAGTGTGGCAGAGAACATTAACTCGGCACTTGTCAGGCTTGATTTGGCCCTCGTTCTAGGGCACTAACTTGGAGTTACTATATAATTGCTACCAAGTCAGTCTTTGAAATCAATCTGTTATGAGGTCTTTGAGATCTAAGAAATTAAATAGTCATTTAAATCCGGCTTTGGATTACAGTAAGTCCCCTACATACAAACCAGTTCCATTCTGAGAGCACGTTCGTAAGTTCAATTTGTTTGTAAGTCCAACAAACATTGTCTAGGTAAATTAGGCAATTTGCTTAATATTTAATTAATATGTCACACATTTTAGCCATTTAGGTTGGAAAACATCTGTGAAACAAGTCAGTTGCTTTCATCACTTGTGATATCAAGGCAGAAATTCAGCTTTTTATATTACCAAGAAACCACATACTTCACTGACTTTCATACAGTATGTTAGAAAACTTTAGCATTATTATAATTATTACTGCTACTTATCCATCGGCACTATTCTTGTTGGTGTTGATGGCTCTTCACCTTCCACTGATTTCCATCTTTTTTTTTTATGGAACAATTTGTGGTATCTTCATCCCTTTATTTAACCCTCTTCCTTCAACCAGTCTTGGAACACATTCACACACTACTTCGGACATTTAGCTTACACTGCATGTTTTTAGATTATAGGAGGAAAGCCACCAAACACTGGGAAAACTTCACTGCAAACTCCACAGGCATAGACCCAACACCTAAGATGGGACGAACCCTTTACCCCACAGGCCACTGTGCTAATAACTATTAGCCACAGAAAACTTTACATACAGTATATTTAAAAACAACTGAGACTGAAGACTGCGTCTATTATCGACAATTACACAAGACATTAGAACATACTACAACATAATGTTTTAAATACAGTGTAAATCATGCATTAATGTTATACAGTCTATTGTAGCCAGAACTTCTGTCAGAGCTGCTGTTCTGAAAAATTTATCTGCCCTTTCTAATTCATTAGATTCAAGGATTCAACAGAGCTGTGATAAATACATCATTGTGTATGACACTGAAATATTCTCTGAACAGAAGAATATTTCAAACTAAAAAGACTTTCAAAACAGGCCAAACATGAGCAAAACATCATTAGTTGTACCTGTGCCAAAATCACACGGCTTAATACACTAATTAGAGTGTTTCACTAATTTCATCATTCAACTTAGTTGATGTAGAGTCAACCTCCGGCACATTTAGTGTGTCATGAAGTCATTATGAATTTTATTGCACTAATTTGGCTTTTTTTTGTTCAAGGTCAAGCTTGACAAAGATGTAATGTGACCCTTGCAGCCTGGGAGACAAAGACATGGATCACATACCTCACACCTGATCATGATGGACTAGCCTGACACAGCCAGAGAGGTCAACAATGAACATTTCTCAAACAGAAAATAAACTCGAATGCAAACTTATTTAATTCACAGACTTATTTTGATTTTAAGGAGAGGTTTTGAGAAAACATAATCCTAGAGATAATAATGTTAATAATGCAAATCACCTATAGATATCACAATTAGCAAATAATATTTTTTCACTTTAGATTGTCTAAAGCCCCCAGTCAATGTGCACTTAAACACCTTCCTGCAAGCAGCTCCATTTCTTGCCAGTGTGTAAGAATGTAGGGCGCTCCATGTTTTATGCCCAGCCCTGGTACCTCTCTTCTTTGCGCTTAGCTGGTGCTGGGGACCATGGGGAAGGACAAGTCCTGGCTGTCCTGGCTCTTGACAGAGGAAATAAATCACGGCACACACCGGAGGATATCCTTCCAGGCTGCAATCTGGGAACTTCATTATCCCGCCCCTGCCACCAATATTCCTATGCATATCGGCTGTGATTGGGCCCAGGCCCCGCCGTAGTGTAGCCTACTTCTGTCAGCAGCTGAAGAGCGAGACATCAGTCTTCCCACTGCAGACTGATAGAGCTAGGGCTTTGGAAAAGGATGACTTTGAATGAGCCAGGAAATCCTCTAGAAGATGCTGTACATGAAGAGATGTACTTGCAGAGGGAGACGGGAAAGACTGAGTGGGGTGGGAGCAAAATGTGATATGAAAGAAAAATCCTTAGTAAGCATACTGACTGTGGTCCTGTTATAACTCTAGTTTATTTGTTTGCAGAGTAGCTGAGGTTAGATAAGTTTAAACATACATACTTGACCTCTCACATTTTTTGGGAGGGGACTGAGCATTATTTTAGATTTTTTTTAATATTCACTTTCTTATTTGATTTGTATCATGTTTTACTGGAGTTCTTGTTCATCCATCCTGTATGTAACTGCTTGCCACAATTAATTGTATATAGAACTTCTCAAAAATAATGGTTTATGTTTGTTTAGTAAGTGTAAAGTTATGTTCAAAAGTTAGTTTCCCGTCTTTTAATTCTATGTGTTTTTGTGTAAAAACATAAAAATAATCTGATCATAGTGGGTCTTAGTATTTGGTAAATATAACCTCTGATGAACACCAGCATATACATTTTTTTACTGTGCCATTATCTATTTAAAGCTAAAAAGAAGGAATTTGTTTTGGTGACAGAAGCTTCCAGTGATGACTGGAATAAATAAATAAATAAAAAGTACAATACAATATAATTAACAACCATCATGTGAGCAATATTACGTACACCATGATTCAAAATCTTCCACCTTTAGCAGCAATTACTTGAAGTAATCATTTCCTGTATGACTTTATCATAAGTGGATGCAAAACAAGTCCAAAGCATTACCCCTCCACCGACAGTGGGTATGAGGTGTTTCACCTAAAATGTTTTTTGTTTTTCACCAAAAATGATGCTGGACATTAGGGCCAAACAACTCCGCTATGGTCTCATTTGTCCACAGGACATTGTTCCAGACGCCTAGTGCTTTGTTTATGCAGTTTTGCGTGTTTGTGTGCACTTTTTAGACAGATCATTTCTCCTGGGAACCCTTCCAAACAAACTGAACTTGTTCAGTCTTCTTCTAATTGTGCTGTCATGGACTTGAACATTTAACATGCTCAGTGTGGCCTGTAGGGTCTTCAATGTAGCTCTCTGTTTTTTTTTTTGTATACTGTATATTCTTGAGCACTGCACGATCTGACCTTGGGGTGAAGATTGGCTACAGTCTTGAATGCTTTCCCTGAATAATCTTTTTCACTGTAGATCATTTCAAATTGTTGAGTTATGGTTTTATAACCCTTTCCAATTGATGTACAGCAATAATTGCTTCTTTAAGACCCTTGCATATACCTCTTAGCATTGTGTTAACACACACCTGAATGCTCCAGACCAGCAAACTGCCAAAACTTCTGCTTTTATAAAACACAGGTGTTTTCTAAACACCTGCTGATGATTAATTAATCAAAGGCTGATGATTAACAGGGGTAGCTCAGTGGTTAAGGCATTGGACTACGGTTCGGAAGATCCCAGGTTCAAACCCCACAACCACCAAGTTGCCACTGTTGGGCCCTTGAGCAAGGCCCTTAAGCCTCAACTGCTCAGATGTGTAATGAGATTAAAAGAAATAATAATAAATATGTAAGTCACTCTGGATAAGAGCATCTGCCAAATGCCTAAATGTAATGTAACAGCACCTGGTTGCAACTTACCCTCTTAAATCCAGTGGAACCCAGAAGGGGTATTTAGTATTTACCCCTTTTCTCTCCTTTTTGGATTTATTTTTGTTAAATAAATAATGGCACAGCTAAAAAGTTATATGTTATATGTTATCAGTCTGAGGTTGCATTCATCTACAGTAATACTAAGATCCACTATGATCAGGTGATTTAAAAAAAAAAAAAAAGTTTTTACACAAAAATACATAGAATTAAAAGAGGGGATATTGACTTTTGAGGGGACATGACCGTATATATCTGTGTAGGAGACCAAGAGAGAATAAGACAGGATGAGAAAGACTGCATTGTGGAGCTTTATCATTAAATCCTGTTGCATTACATTTGAAGACTATAAAATGCAGCAGAAATTCCAGGCAGTGCTTCTGAGTGGATCGACCTTTGCTTGTACTCTGCAGCTATTGATTGTATATGTGTGTGTTTATACTGTATTTGTGGATGTGTGCTTGCTATTCGTTGACTCTATAAGTATCAGTTAATGCTGTTGTTAAATATGGAATAAAACATGGTGTGATGTATAATCAATGATAGTGTGGTGTGCTGCAGCTCAGCACAAAGGGCAGAATCAACTTCAGACCTACAAGAAGTTCCGAAGTTACTCTAATAGTTATTTATAGTTATATTTAATTTCATAGATGTGTTGCATCATCTGTCCTGAAGGCTATCCCATGGTTGAAAGCTCACTACTGCTTATAAAGTCTTGACACTGGAGACTCCTTCTGTAAATATTCAACAAAAATGCTGTCAGTGTCCACAAATATGCACTACTGCTTTTTTGTTTGTTATATAACAAACATTGCTTATACAATTTCCTGTAAATATACAGAAGATAAGATAACGTATTAGAATGAATGAAGTAATGTAAAATTAGCCTGCACTAGACTCAGAGATGCTGAGAAAATTAATCAAATTGTCCTAACCAGTCAGATTAAAGAATTCAGTGGTGATGCAGTTTTATATACAATAACATACTGTGTTGTGACCAAAACGTAATATCAAATATCTATTTTCACACTCACACACACACACACGCGCACGCACGCACGCACGCACGCACGCACACACACACACACACACACACAACCTCACTAAGAATGTTAAAGGCTATTACAGTACAATTAGAAGAAGACTGAACAAATACAGTTTGTTTGGAAGAGCTGTTAGGAAAAAAGGCCCTTCTGTTTAAAAAGAACATAAAAGTATGTCTCAGGTATGCAAAACTGCATCTGAACAAAGCACAAGGCTTCAGGAACAACGTCTTATGGATAGACCAAAGTGAGACCAGAGTTGTTTGGCCGTAATGCCCAGCACCAGGTTTGTCAAAAACAGCATTTTAGCAGAAACAGCTCATCCTCGCATACTGACAAACAAGGTGGTGGAGTGGTGATGATTTTGGCTTTTTCTTTCAACCACAGGAGCTGGACACCTTGCAGTCAATAATTCGACCATGAATTCGTCTGTAAACATAGATAAACTCAATAAAGTAAAAAATATAAATAAATAAAAATTGCAAAGTTTGTACTAAAACAACAGTATATACTGTACATGTGTGTGTGTGTGTGTGTGTGTGTGTGTGTGTGTGTGTGTATTAGCCTTGTAAGTCTTTGGACTATGGGAGAAAACCAATGTACGGTACCTGCAAACTCCACCCACAGACCTGAGGCAGGAATCGAACCACCACTATGCCACTGTGTATATATATTCTTTGTATATACATTGTGTATGTGTGTATTTTTCTTTTCCATTGTTCTTTACTAGCAGAATTATTGGTCCAGTATAAAATGGTTTTCTGGTTTTGACAGTTCATCTGGGTCTTACTTTAATGAAGAATTGAAGTATATTAAAAAGGCAAAGATAGAATGGATTTATAATATGAATATGTCATAAAGTTTCATATATAATTTTGCACTACCTTCCGTATAGCTGACATTAAAATAGTTTTCATTTGAAGGCCTAGTTCTCTATTGGAGGAGGAAATGAGCACAGAGGCAGACAGGAAGATATTAATTTCACCGTAATCCATGAAGCTTTTTTAATAAAGATTGTGGGTGTCAAAGAGGACTTGCCTTGCAAAGAGGTGCAAAAAGCTGAGATCAAGTATGTCTGTAGCACCACCGTTTTCCTAAAATCACTATAAGTCCTGGACCGAATGTTAAGAGCGGTGCGTAAGAGTAAGATTTTGAATTTGAGATTTTGCAGGTTGACTAATAATAGAAAATAAACAGTCAAAAACTGCAGTACTTGTCAAAATCTATATTAACTGATTTACTGGATTCTCACAGGCTTTATATAGCATGCATTCAAGACCTGTAATGATACACTCCCCAGCTGCCTTTAGCTTTGATTATGGCACCCATTCACCATGGCACTGGTTCAACAACGTTATGCAACATCAGAGCACTTACTTCTGTGCAGAGCTTCTTTATTTTATTTTATTTTATTTTTACTCTAATTTATCTTAAATTAGAGAAACATGCCAATCTGTAGTCTTTCCTAAGAACATTCAAATGATTCATGTGTGAAAATGATTCCATAGGCTTCCAGAACTTCTTTTACAATTTGTGCTTGATGAAGCGTGGCATTGTTGTCCTGGAATATGCCCGTGCCATCAGAGAAGAAAAAATAATTTGTGGGATACCCTGGTCTTTCAGTACTGTACATTCAGGTAGTCAAGTGATTTCATTTTATCAATCTGGGCTCATCAGACCACATTACCTTTTTTATATTGCTTCAAAGTCCATTCCTTATGCTTTCTAATAAAATGTTGCCTTTTCACCCAAGTTACCTCACTAACAAGTGGTTTTCTTATTGCCACACAGCTGTTTTGTCCCGTCTGCCTTCTCATACATGTGGAAATTCTCTTACTTTTACTATTAAAGATAGCTGTGGTTTCTTCTGGTTAGTTTTATGATGCAACTTCACCAAACATTTAAGCAATCTCCAATCACAGTCAGTCATTTTTTTCCAACCACATTTTTTCCAATAGGTTTACAGATGACCACTACTCTTACAGGTTTTTACAACGTGTTGGACATTTCTTAAACCAGTTTTAGTAGTTTCAGCAATCTCTTTTGTTGTTCTCTTTGCTTGATGCAGGCCAATATTTTTAGGTCTCTGACATACTTGTTTAAGTAATCAGGAGGTATTAAGGTATTAATTACTAAATTACTGAATCAGATAGGGTTAAATGACATGTAGCCAGGTAGGTAAAGGTTCATAAGTATTTAACTATCTGAAATCTAAATGGTTACTTTTTTTTTGTGACTGGGCACTGTGTGTCAGAGATGACTCCAGTTTAATAGACACATTTAATCTACCTAGTAGCTACAGGACGTAACTCATTCCTTTTTATGAAATTAATATGAACATGTGCTTTACGCATCCATGTATTAATTTTGAAAACATTTCCACTAACACCTAGAAAATTCACTACATTGATCTGATCTGAATAGCTTGCATGATCAAAGATCAGTTCTACTCTCCCACCCAGCAAACACCAACATCCATTGACGCTCTTGTGTTGTTGTTGTTGTTGGGTTTTTTTTTTTCCTATAATGCCTTCTCAACTTCTTTTCTGTGAAGCCTCCTTGACTTCTTTTCCACAGCCCCCTCTGTGATCTTTATTCTTGGCCATTTTCATAGCATCAATTCCACAATCGCTCACCCAGAGGCCACAGGAAGAGATCAATCCTGCCACAGGAGAACAGTAACCCAATCACATCGACCTTTTTCTCCCTTTGCCTCCCTCTCCTATTGGCTCCTTCGCCGAACAGCCCACACAGGACTAAGCCAACGCCGGGAACACATCTCTAAGGTGGCTTTTGGGTCAATAATGTTGTCAGCAGGAGGTGTGTTTGGTGTGCTGAGGGGTTTTAGGAGAGAGCCATGGTTAACCTGGAGCTAAGAATTAGCAGGTATTCCGGGAATCTGACTCAACACTTACCTGGATCACATGACCTGCATTCCGGGAATAGAAAGTCAGATGGGAAAAGAGAAGAGAAGTGTGTTTGGGGAGGGAGGAGAAGCTAGGGAGAGCATCAAACAGCCAAGCCAGGTATGGTGTGGGGAATCCTTTGGGTCTGGATGGGCTAATTAGAGTGAGCATTTGAGAGAGAAACACAGGTGTTTTAGCTAGAGCAGCTCGCCATATAGAGTAATGGCTGCACCGTTACCCTGAACACCCCCAGTCATTTGTCGCCACTCTCTGTAGCCATGCATCTCGCTGCTCCATTTCCGTATGCGTTTCATTAATTCTTTTTATGTGCCTATTCATTCTTGTTATTTATTGCCCACACAATGTTAACACCATTAGCGGGAGACACAACCATGACTTTGCCTCTGTAGTCCTTACCTGAACCATGGGGAGCCCACATAATATGGTTTATTGGGTCAAGGTGTTGTGTGAGGCAAAGACTCAGGACAAGGGTGTGTATGTGTGTGTGTATGTGTGTCTGTGTGCAAGCAAGATTGAGAGAGATGAGCACAGTCTGTGCTTGCATTATGCAGCGAAAATGTCCTCAACGCTAAGTAATTAATTAAGTATGATAAAAAGAAAAATGCTTGTGTCATAGTGACATTTCTTAAAAGAGCCAAAGAACACATTTAATAACATCAACTTCTTTTCTACTGGCTCTTTATTAAAAAAAAAAAATAAAAAACATAATAATCCTTTTTCCCTATACTTTTGCAAGTTTAATAATGAATAGCACGTCTCATGTGATATTTATGCCCACAAATCGACATAGGGTTGAGAACAGGGGAAATGAGGAACACACAAACACACACAGAAAGAGAGAGAGAATGCACCCAGACAAACACTCAAGAGGAAGGATGCAAAAACGTGAGAGGCAGTGAAGAGAAGACGCAGCATGTGTGATAGATGGCGGGTGAGTGTCTGAGAAAGAGAGAGAGAGAGAGACATAAATGGAGCTTAAGTGCTAGTGTTCAGTCAGAGAAGGTGAAATAAGAACACTCAGAGAACACAAAACACTCTCTGTGATCAGGCCCTGTTCCAAACACTCATCCAGTGCTCACCTTAACTAAACCTTTAATGAAGAAATGCTTCTTCTGAGTCAGCACTATACAGTAGTTTTAAACTTTCATTTCTTCCACATTAGCAAAAACAAATGCTTACAGTGCGTTCCACTTGGAGGACAACTTCCCAGATAGCACACACACGTCGCGGAGACGTCTATGCGACGTCGTCTTTTTCATCGGGCAGATGTCTTGCAGATG
>JAQMYG010000014.1:12594483-12610186 GCA_030014215.1 Clariallabes teugelsi | reverse complement strand
GATAATAAAGATACGTCGTATAGACGTCGTATAGACGTAAAGACGATGTATAATTTAACAGCTCAAACAGGCGATCTATAAAAAAACGAACGCGATGTTTACCAGATGATACGATCTTTAGCAGACGTCTCCGCGACGTACCTGTGCTATCTGGGTTCCTAAGGAGGCAGCTTTTTTAAGGACCCACTAAGGTGCTTTGTTTTGGCCAAATTTTAATTCAGAATTGTGTATTTACTGTGTAGGCAATCCCACAATCATTACTATTATAACAACTACAGTACACAGCTTGTAAAGCTAGCTCATGTAGCTAACATATGGTGAATTAGCCAGCTAGCTGTTGTTCAGTAAGCAGCACTCTGGTTGTGTTATATACAGTTTAAGTTCATCATTTTCTCTGTAAATAATTTGTTACTAAACTGTGGCTTTTAAAATGTAGCTAATTTTTGTAGATATTTGGTTCTCAGGTCCAAAGCGGCTTTCAAAGAGGTAAAAGAGCAGGCTGAGGAAAAGGAGCAGTTCACAGTGGTGACGTTCCTATTTATCCACAATGTGTCAGCAAAATAATATAGTTTTCTCATACCTATACTGTAGATGGAGAGTTTCATCTCGGTGTGCTAAGGGATGAACGAAAATAAGCTAATATACTGTCAGCTAACAGGCCAACTTGTTAGGGGGAATGAGAAGTGATTATAATGGAATTACATGGAATGTACAGTACAATGTTGGGCAAAAATAGCTCACAGCCATTTTAATGACATCATTAATTTATAGTAATTTTATGCAATAAAATTGCAATACAACAATCAATAATTATTATGCAACTTCCGACCAAGCAATCTAATTGGAGGAGAGTTATTTCATGCGTGGTGCTCACAGATGGTAATACCACTGAAATGTTTAACTATATATATTACTTGATGTTCCAGATGTTCTAACATTGTTACTTACACTAACTGTCGGTAGCAGCATGGGTCTCTACAGAACGCAGTACTGAGAAGAGAGCAGCTACCTGCCAAAATACACATTCCAACCAGTCATGGATGCACTTTAGCAAGAAAACACATCTAATAATGTTATGTCATTTTAAACAACAATTTGTTTACTTAGGTTTCAAATTGCCTCCGTGTTGTTTTATTCACACCTAAGCCAAGCTAGAAAGCCAACTAGCTTCTAACACAAATCCCTCTGTAACTCCTAATCAAGGCCCTTACTTGGTGTGTGGGACAAATGAGTGTACTCCCTAGTGTACTAGCTTTCCATTTAACGCTATTTGGGATTCAACCCTTGGAATCCAGAACTTAACAGAGCTGATATTAAAGCATAATAAGTAGAAATATGAAAGAGAAAAGGAAAATATAAACAGGAACTAACAGGATTTACAAGACTGCCCACCACGTCCATGTTTATTCTCTTTTGGTTACATAGTACTGAAGAATTTAAAACTACTTTCACCCTTGGTAATTACACAAACTATCGGTCACTAACTGTTGGTTGCCATCTCTGCTAGTCAAGATTAGTTATTGTCAGGATATGTGTTGGATATGTGTTGGTGGAGCAAAATAACTGGTTAAATCCAGCACAACAGCACTCCCTCTTGCGTTATATTGCTCTTGATAGTGCTTAGTGATGAAGTCATTTTACTCTTCAAAAGCTTCTGAATCCAGCTGGGCACATAGTCAGAAAGACGTCTGCAGTAATCTGGTGTCACTTGCTCAATCCATGGCTGCTTGATTGCTTCCCGAAGATCATGGTTTCTTGACTGCTACTTCAGTATTGTCCATTGGGTTTAGGTCTGGAGATGATACCCAGTATTTCCTCTAGTTTTTCAGTTAATTAGCATGACTCTTCAGCCAGATACTAGGACTAGTTCGCGAAACCACATTTTGTTGTGCACAGGCAGAACCATAATGCATGACATACAGTATGATGTCTTAATACTTTTGGCCACCACTATGTAAGCAACTAAAATGCCTTTTCTAACAGTGGTTCCCTGTTCAATGATCAATTCCAATAGCAATATCCGCAGCAGAAAAATAACCCCTGCTTGATTGCAATTAATTTTGAGGTCATTATGCAAGTCATGTGCGTTGCTAAATGGTGTTCAGAACACAGTGTCTGAAAATTATTATTTTATCATCTAAAATGCAGTCCAGTGAGGCAGTTATTTTATGAGGATGGAGGAACCAAAACAGCTGCACTCACAATGAGATAAACCTGAAATTTGATTAATCTGGCAAATCACTTTTTAACTGTTTGACATGTATTAAGAAAACTGAAATATGATGAAAAACACAAATCTGCCTATGAGCTAGGGTCATTCAGACACCTTTCAATGTCAAAGTAATTAGTCATAAAAAAAATTAAGATATCAAATACTGTACATCACCTGGCAAATTATAACAACCAGTAAAATAATATAAACAGTAATCATAATGTAATGTTTTATTGTTTTTCAAATGATAGTTAAGTACACCAGTAAATTCCTAAATGAACCATGAAAGACAGCTATGAATTAATATACTAGCAACAATGGCTAAATTTGGAAACATGATGGACTGGAGAGACAGGAGCTTCTGAGCCTAATGCTGTGTTATTTTCTGACTAAATGCTTCATGATAAGTATAAAGTGACAGCATACAATAATTTTAAAAAAGTAGTTTGAAAGTTGAAAACCACTACAGTTTAAAAAAATTTATGTATTCTTGAACTATTATCACTGTGGGTAGAAATATTGAATTATTGAAAGTTTTTTGGACAGTGGGAGGAAACCAGACCAAGCAGAGGAAACCCAGCAAGCACAGGGACAACGTGCGAGCTCCACACACCCAAACCAGATCTAAGTTTTGTACCCCCAACCCCGGAGGTGCAAAGCAACTGCTCTAACCACCCAGCCACCATGACACCATTTGCCATGTCTGAGACATGGGAGTAACATTTTCTTGTTTTCCCAAGGATGGGTGACAACATTCTCACATCGTACTTCCCAGAAATAGTTCTTGTCAGGTATATGCCCTTCCCATGATTGTGCGGGTTTCCCCTGGGTTTCTTCCCCCCTCTTAAAGTAGATTGATACAACATAGTAGGCTATATTAAATTGTCCATAGTTGTCAATGAGTGTCAACCTCATGCCCAGTGGTCCTACATAGGATCTACACTCCACTACAAACCTGACTAGGAGAGAGAGAGAGAGAGGGAGAGAGAGAGAGCAGAATAGAGTACTCTACCATTTAGAAACATCTACTATGTGAACTATATAGAGAGAGTGAATTTATTGATTCAGTAGACTGGAACATATTAAGTGTGATTTGAAGCACAAACCACTTAAGGTTAGGAACATACTAATACGACATAGTTGTGAGTTGTATGTCTTACAACTTTATTCATACGGGGGAAAAATCCAACCATATTGTCCTGACTAGTTCAAATTCAAACTTGCACATGAGTTCAGGATAATAATCATTGTTTGATTTTTCGTTTCGTTGCGGCTTCCTCCATTTGGAGCGTACTTCACAAACCCACGTCGAAGAGGTGTCTGTAGAAAGAAACACATCAGAAGCTCCTCAGCTGCACCTTGACTACAGTAACACGTTTAATTGACATTCAGTAATGGTGTCAAAAGCGCTAGCAGGTGCACAATTACACCAATGAGAGGTCTGAAGCTTCCTCCAGTCGCAGGAGTTGTGACATCTTGACATAGCCCCAGCAGTGACACTGTGCTGATCAGTAGGTATTTCATCTCCCCGGTGAACACTGTTCATTTGCACCCCATAAGAGTGGGCTTGGGAGGGGAGAATCAAGCTGCTACCAAACTTTACTTTTATTTTTGAGTTCATTGAAGTCAGCTGTTTCATGCTTCTTCTTCTTTTTCTTTTTTTTGTCAAAGCACCATCTGTGGTTTCTGGAAGCAATTTTTTTAGAAAGATCCAGAAATATCTGGACAGTGTAGTGTTTATTCTGAATCCTGAATTGCTTTTTAGTTCGTCACATTATAAAAGTATGTCAACTATCACATTATTTAAAAAACTTAAATGCCAACTTTTTTTTTTTGCAAAGTTGAAAGTATTTTTATAGAATTATATACTTTCTAGTATTTGTTTAATGCTAGTATGCATGCATATATGCTTATATAAGTTTAATGCATATAAAATACATACAAAACATAATCATTGCTATGTAAAAATCCATACAACCAATTTAATTAAGCGCCTGATACTTCTATCACATTTGGTTTTAATTCAACGACATTAAGTGAATTATAATCAGAAAGGTGGCATCCCATCAGGGATGCTGAAGCTCTGTAGGTGAGAGAATTGGTGGTAATCAAAGACTAGGTGTCACCTTTTATTATCCCCGCACATAGGTCATTCAGGAAAGGAAGACCTCATTGAGGAGATATAAATGCAAGGGGGAAAAAATAGTAAAATATTTTATTATATGTATTAGAAACATGCAGTTCATGCATGCACACAGTCAACATGAGGTTGCTGGGGGTAATGATCAAGCATTATTGGATGATGTAATGTATAAGTAGGAAGACAAAATCCATATGGTTATGTGGCCAAACGTTGTAAACATCTGTAAATTGCTGCCAGTCAAAACACCTGGAGTTTTTTTTTTTTTATGTTTTATTGCACTTAAATCCTAATTAGAGTCTAATGAATACTTTATTAAACACAGATGCACTAGGAGGGTAAAACTGTTGTGCCTATAGAAAATAAATGGCTCAAATGGTACTAGGCTTGACTGTGTAACTTATGTGATGTATATCAGTGTTTCATTAGAGTGATAATTATAATATTTTTCAAATACATGAGATTATATTGGTCTAGATCTGTTTCAATAGAAAAAAATGTCATTTCTTGTTTTATTGTATATCTATTGATTGATTAGAGTTTTAAAAATTTTTTTAATTGAGGTCATTTAAACAAAAATGCTAAAATAAACATGGGGTGTCAAAGAAAAAACTGGAGTAAAATCTTGCTAACAGAATTGGGTTGCTAAAAATCTATTCTTTTTCATTTGTTGGATTTGTTGCAGGATCACAACATTGAACTTAAACTTGGAAGGAAGTTTATTTAAAGACATCATAAGATTAGATTTTTTTATTTATTTATACTGTATATTAAGTGAGGTGGCACAGTGGATTAGTGGTTAGCACTTTCTCCTTGCACCTCCAAGATCCGGGTTCGATTCCCGCCTCGGGTCTGTGTGCATGGAGTTTTCATGTTCTCCCCGTGCATGGCTGGTTTCCTCCAGGTTCTCCTGTTGCCTCCCACAGTCCGTAGATATGCAAAGTAGGCTAATTGGCATTCCCTAATTGCCCGTAGTGTGTGTGTGTCCTGTGATGAATTGGCGCCCCGTCCACAGTGTACCCCGCCTCGTGCTCTAAGCCCCCTGGGATAGGCTCCAGTCCCCCCTGTGACCCTGTACACATGATAAGCAATATAGAAAATGAATGTACAGTATGAATATTAAGTGTACACAGTTCACTTTTTTAGTCCTCTAAAATTACTTCTTTCGTAGCTGTGTTATACAGTATTTCTACAAAAAAATGTTTTAATTGATTTAATAAAATCAGTAAATAGGTTGTAGCTTGGTTTAAGTAGTTGAGGTTCTCCAAGTACAGTCATGTCCAAAGGTTAGCGCCCCTTCTTTTAATTCTGTGTTTTTGTGTAAAAATATAATAATCATCTGGTCATAGAAAGTCTTAATATTGCGCAAATACAACCTCAAATGAACATCATATGACTTCTTTCACCATGCCATTATTTATTTACCAAAAATGATGCCAGAAAGAAAAAAAAAACATGCAAGCAAGTGGGTCGCTAAATTGTAGAGTCACCTTTTATGACAATAACTTGAAGTAAATGTTTCCTGTGTGAATTTATCAGTCTCACATAATTGAAGAGGAATTATGGTCCATTCTTCTTTTCAAAATAGCTTCAGTTCATTGAGGATTTATGGGCATTTGTTTGAGTGTACTAACTTTTGAACATGACTGCACAATATATATAGAATTTATATATTTATTATAATTTTTTTTAATTAAAATAGAGGGGATGTGGCCCACGATGTGGCCCCCCAGTCTGTGAGCTCACGCAAGCAGAAGGAGCAGATAGCTCCTTGAGAGTTTGTTACGCTGCTTCTAACAGTGCATGAGCAGTTTGAAAAGATGCAGTCGGCCGGCACCACATAGCCTGGAGGAAACACTCTTTGACCTCATTGGTACGTAGTTATAGCCTTGATGGGGAAGTGCCCTAATGATGGGTAGGAATTGGTGACTAAATTAGGGAGAAAATCTGAATTTTTTCCCTAGAAAAATCCCTGGAAAAATTATTCAAAAAGACAAAAATTCTAAATAGCTACTGTAATTAAAATTATACAGTAACCAAATGTGGTACAGTTTTCTTAATTCAAGAACTCAAAAACAGTGAAACTTTACATAAAGTGTATGCACATGCATTATTTGGAATCTCATATTTACATTAAAATAAATAATTTAAGCATGAAAAAATATATTTTATTTTCCTCTTGTAGAATTTTCCTTCTTCAAATGCTGACTTGCTGATTGTAGTGTTGAGTCTTTATATACAATACTGTGCAAAAGCCTTGAGCCACCCATCATTACTTTAAACTAAAAATAAATTTCATTATGTAAATTAAATAAAAGAAATGGAAACAAATGTTTTAATGAATTCAGTTCAATTCAATGTTATATGTATGTATAGCAGTTTTAACAATGGTCATTGTTGCAAGGCAGCTTTACAGAATAAAAAATGTATGGAAATAAATTAGAACAAAAGTACATCAGCTGAGTCCAAGACCATCTCCACTGTCACCAAGTGTACAGTAACCATCCACAGTCACCATACAGGCCAATGTTCAACAGGGAACATACAATGAGAAGTCCAAATAGAAGTGATGCACCAGGACAGATCAAGTCTGACAGATCTGGAGGTCAGAAGGGGGTGCCATGTGTAGTAAGAGAGACAGAGATTAATAATAATAATAATAATAATAATAATAATAATGTGCATGTTGTGTATATTTGTTTTGACTGCAAGCCCACTATTGCCACTCAGAGTCAAACCTGATCCCATACATTTAGTGCTAGTGATGTGCCCTGTTTAACCTTAATGGCAGTGGTTGTATTGTTCATTTGGCGATTAGTTTAATGTTGTATGTACAACAGGTTAGAAAAAATAGAGCCTCTTGATTTGGTCTTCAGGCCACTCAACAGTAAAGGGACCTCATTTCACTCCAAAAGTGCATCAGACAAAATGTCTGATCCATATACTCTTAAAAGCACTAAGCAATATGACAGTTTTGGCATAGATCCCATGAAAGAACAAAAAAAAAATGTAAATGTGCTTTAAATAAATGTAAAATTATGGTATATTGCTTGGTGAATTTTATTTCGCTTCCCAATAAAATGGAAAAAGGTTTATGACCATTTTTAATACAGCACCTACATATGGCATTACTTTACATTTGCACAGGTACATTTACATTTTTACCTTATTATATTTATTTTTACGATGCTCATTAAATTCAGTAAATGTTTTTCTTGTCAGAATAGATTCTGTCAGTCCTTCCACACTCCTCTGCTGTGGAACTATCAAACAGTCTTCATTTCAACGTCCATACTGTACATAAATCAAAGTGCTCTGGCTAAGGCTTCCAAAAGAACTACCACAAAATGTCCATTTAGAGGCACACAGCCCATGTTTGTCTGGTTAGGACACATGCCCAGAGGCTAGCTGCCTCCCTTAACACTGGTGTTGTCTTGTACGGCAAGAAGAACACTCTGTACCCACAATTCATTTCCCTCTGAGTCACGCCACCCTGTTGGCGGCCTAGCCTGTTTGGCATTGACATGAACAGTTGCCCTGGGCTTTCGCTCAGCGTGAATGGACATTTATTTTAGCTTCTCAGTGGACCTGCCAACTCACCTGGGCTTTAGATCTCATTTTACCGCCATGCTTTACCGTGCCAATGTCTGTCATTTAACTGACAGAATACTTCAACAAAGAGGCAGCCCTGTATGTTTCTCTATGTCCAAACATGTTTCTGACACCTGAGCAGGGGTTTTGGTGGGATTTCTTCAGTCAGTTTGATCCTCAGCCACCATTCAAGAGCTGCAACCCATCTTCCAGCTCATATATACTTCATGATGGTGACAGAAAAACTAGAAACAGTGATTTGAAAGTGGTGTGACATATTATTTCTAACTACTTGCCGAGTACAACTAGATGCAGAGTATTTGAGCAGAGCAGTAAGGTGCAAGTAGTTAACAAATGAACAGGTTTGTATAGAAGAGTCAACTCTAAGTTGATTTCTGAACCACTGATATGAAAGAATTAGAAAAATCCATTTAGAAACCATTTGTAGAAGTGTTTACACAACACATATTAGGTGTTCAGGAATCACATAAGTTTATAGCAATGTTTGTATCCTTTTCATATTTCTGTGCATGCGCATATACAGTATTTTGAGACTAATTCAAGACTAATTCATGTAAAATTTGACTGATTGCTTTACCGCACTTTAACTGCAATGGCTCGGCATATACATTGAGTCCATTTGCCACCGCACATTCTGTTAATGCTAGGCAATACTATATTAGAGCCAGGAATAAGTAACTGATAAGTGATTGATCTGATAAACTAAATCTGCCTTACCAAGACTTTTTCATTAACTGTACTGTATGTGTGTACTGTATGTGGACAAGTATGAAAAGCATTTTGAAAACTTGTGTACAATCAGAAGGCATTTATTGGGTTAATACTGATAAATACTGGCCCAGTATAATTAAAACTCATTTGCACTAGCCTGTATCAGTGGACTAATTTGTCAACTTGAATTTTTTTTTCACATTGGTTTCGTTTCGTTTCACACAGGGAATTATTCACGCGAACCAAAAAGGCGTCACTACAAGTCAGGTTACAATGTTTCCTTATCTCATTGGCTAAATAAACACAGGACGATCTGTGCTCTGTGCTATGAAAATCCTATGAAAAAATTGCTTTGCATTATGAAGATATGGCACAACTGGCATTTGTTCATAACTGTTGTAATTATCAACAACAAATCGCCCAAACAAAAGCACTCCATACCAACAGGAAGCTGAAAGCACTAAGAAATCTTCTTGAGAAACAACACTGCTTCACATTTGCAAAGAAAACTAACAGCCCACAGTCAACTGAGCAAAACAAGGGAGTGAATATTTGTCACATATGGAGGAGTTGAGGCAGGACACAAGTACAGACGGTGGTTTGGAACAAAAGTGAAGTGAACATATTATTTTAAAAAAACACAAGGTACAAACAAGAACATGAACAAAACTAAGACTATGGTTATGGCTAGGAACTATAGACTAACTATAATAAAGACATCTTAATATTAACAGAGAAACTAACAGAGGAACCAAACAGCAAACTAAACACATGCATGACAAGACCTAACTAAATCACTGACTTTAAATAGACAAGTTAATCAAAGTTAATGAGGTTCATGTGACAAGTCTGGGACAAAGTGTCAACATAAAAGTCTTCCTGAAAGTCAAAAACACAAAGCACACCTGGCTACGGGATCCTATCGGCCCAGTCAAGGTCAGATCGCATTCCCACCATAACTAAACCACTCCAGGGTGAAAGGGTTTGTGCTGTTGTTTTGGTCTGTACCCGAAAGTGATTGCTATGTTCAGACTTTTCCAAAAAAACTGCATCAAGTAGGAACACAAACTAGAGTTCGATTTAATTAGACTAAATAAGGCAGGTGTAAAGACAACCTTACACAACCTTATACAGTCTGGCATTCTCACTTCCTTTCAGTAACACTTTATCCTGATTGGGGTCATGGTAGAGCCATGCGGAGCCTAGGCAGGTGTTTAGCCACATAAGAGCTTCCAGTTCAGTCATGTAAATATAAGAGTACACTACTGTATATGGGAAACTGTTTTATAAATTTTATAATTTTTTTTTAAGTTTCTTTTTCTGTATCGATATCAAACATAGTTCAATTTAACAATGAATAATCAGGTTGCATTCCCAAAAAAATCCACAATGTCAAAATATACCCTATGTGCAGAAAAGGAATTTAAATTTGACCTGAAAAGTACTGGCTTAAATCAGCTCTACATAGCCATTGGGTTCTTTTAGTTGGGGGATTTCCTGTTCTTGGTCAGCTCCATTAGCTAACAGGAGCTCAGAGAAGATGGTGGTCAGGAGGTTAATAAGTGGATGACCATTCATGTTTACTATTCTCATATCCTTGGGGATCTCTGACGAGGAACTTGTCCACAGTCCCACAAAAATCTCAGTGAGATCTACTCCTACGCAGCATAATGACTTCCCAACAGAGTAAGATTTAAGACCATGACCATTATGTTTCACTCCCTTTGCCTTGACAGAAGAAACTATCCCATAGGAAAAATACTATAGTGTACTGTAGTAATTATGAGGGGAATTAAAGTAAAACCATGTGATGAAATTTCTCATGAATGGAGGCGTTAAATTTGATTGACTTTTACAGAAGACTTCAAGCACAGTATGCTGATGAGACTCTTAGCAAACGTTTTAAATGTAAATGACGATGCCGGCTGAAGTGGCTCGGAGCCCACTGCAGTTGTTCCCTGTGAACATTTACAGTAGCAAGTGGAATGCTGGATCAGAATCAACTGATACCTTGGCGCCGATTGCTGGAAGGGACACATCTGTCTGTGGGATCTGGACACACAATCATTTGCAAGTACCACTTGCACATTGCAGGAACTCAGCTGGGAGTTATTGCCACATCCCCAGTGGAAGAGATTTCCACTAAAGGAGCTCTTGGGAGGCCAGTGTTTCAGATGTAAAGCAGGTAATCCGATCATGGCTCTGGCATACTGAGAAATTTTTCTAAATTGAGGGTGTCCAAGCACTAGTGAAACACTAGGATAAGTGCATTAGTGTAGCAGAGGATAACATTAGAGAAATAAAGAGAGATTTTACTCTCATAACTGTGTTCTGTTATTCTGTACATGCAAAAGTCCTGATGTGTGTGTGTGTGTGTGTGTGGGTGTGTGTGTGTGTGTGTGTGTGTGCACGTGCATTTGAAGAAAATAAATTAGTAAATACTACATCAAGACAAGACAATAGGTTGAGTAAGTCACAGGCATATTACTGCAGTCTTTTCTTTTTACTCATTCCTAGTTTTGCTGCCTAATGCATAATAGTTTCATTTATTCATTTCAGTGATTCGTTTTAAAAAATAATCTCAACCAAGTTCTACAAATTTTAGATTAGCATAAGGTTTTCTAAAAGTTTCCTGAACTTTTAAAGCCTGGATGTTCTAAAAATGTTTAATACCACATTACTACAGTACTAATGATTTATTTTTAGTTGTATTGACCTGAACACATACTGTACTTAAACATGAACACTGTGTAATTTTAAAACAATTGTCAAGCTATTTATAATCACATCATATTTTTAAAATATTGCAAGATTGCAATTATTATTATTATTATTATTATTATTATTACAACCTAATCTTCTTAGAAGCATTTAAAATATTCCTAAGCATCGGATTGTGCTCTTAAGCTTAAAACTGTGACTGACTATATAGTACACGTCAGTGAAAGACAGCAGACAGGCCAGGAAATCTCACATTTTGAGAGTTAGTCCTTTTTTTTTTTTCCAACAGTTCCGCTGGCTGCTGTAACACAGTTACAGTTGCCCAAATGCATACGTTTGCTGTTGTGCTTTTCCTTATATGGTTCAGATAAAGTAGTAGTACTATGAGTGTGTAAAGTGTGTGAATTTCTCACACATCATGTTGAGTTCTGATTCTGATCAAATTCTGCACAGTGGGCTCCTGGCATCTCTCAAATCCAGAGTAACTTGATAGATAGTTGGCTATTTGTCACAATGTAGCACAGCGCTGATATGCAGAAAGTCTCTGCCGTGGCCTCCCAGTGTGCCCTTCTGCAAGGCTCGAGTTCATGGGAATGGCTAATGGGAAGTAGTGCGGAGCCACTTCCCACAACCATGAAACAGCTGTAATCCTTAACCCCCTATACAAACACACAGATGCACACACACACACACAAACAAAAAGTAATGACACAAATGACTCTATTCTGTAGTTTTATATCTAATATAATTCCAAGGATATAATGTACTTGGAGATTTATTAGTAGATCAATATGCATATCCTATAAAAAGGAGAGTTGCAATTAAAAAGACATAGCATACCAAACATCCAATACATATAAACTCAGTCATGCTTTCGTACATTCGTACACATACACACAAGCAAAAAGGCAGGCTTTAACACGGGTGCAAAATTTATGACGCTTCCATTCCAGTGTCCTAGATCGGCTCAGTGCATTCATCACCTGAGCTGTGCAAAGGAAATGCTGAGGCCGCTAGTCATCATTTGGCCCTGCTCTAACTGCACTATGGTACTGCTGATAAAATAAACAGTACTGAACTGGGAATGCTGGCTAAAGAGCCACCCTTCTCTTTCTCTCTTTCTCTCTCTCTCTCTCAGTTCTCAAAGGGGCTGTAATCCAGAGATTTGGGTTGCTGGCTTAAATGAAAAGAGGTCGAGGGTTGTCTGAGCACTCACATCTCCATGGACTAAAGCTAAGGCTGAGACTGTTGAGAGGAAGTTGGCCCAACATTAATCTCATTAACTTCAGCACCGTCATCATTTTGCACCATGCTTATTGTCTGCTCTTGCTTGAAGTATTACACACATAAAGCTGAGTTTTGTAGCATGTGTGAATGTTACGAATATACTGTAGGGTTTGAATTTTTTATAATTGAGTTCTGACATTTCACTATAATGGACAATTCTTTTGATATCTACATATTGTATATGTACTGTACAGTATTTCATGGTTGAGTAAAATCTGCGTTAAAATGCTTTTGTTTTGTTCATATATTGTGTTCAACTGATTCTGGTAAATTTTAGAAAGAGCTTTATAATATTCTATGTTAGCATCCTCTTTTTATGTTTAAAATATGTAGGGTCATTGCCAGCTTGCTCTACTAACTAGCTAGGATCCAGCTCACTAGCCTGTGAGATGTCCCTTTTTTCCATTCAAGTGCATGAAAGTCATAAACAAGTTCATTAATTACCATTATGAAACTTTGAAAGACAGTATTGAAGCTTTTCTAACAACAGCCACCATTCAAAGAACTGAACAATCCATCATGAATTTCAATGAGAAATAAAGTTGAATATGAATCACATCACTACCTGGCTATCCCTAAAAACATCGTAAAAGAATATTAACAACACATTTTTTTTCTTGTTGTTCTCCGGCTTTTCACTGTGTGTTCGAGGTCTTTTGCTAGCATCAGCAGGAGAAGGATTGCCATTTCCACGCTTCAAAAATCACCATATATCCATGTTGTCAAACTTTAACTGATCAGCTGGCTGACACAAGAGAGTTGATGTGATTGTTCATAGCAGACAGGTGAAGAATGCTGATTAAGCAGAGCAAATATAGAATACACTATGGTTTGATCTGGCAAAACAATATGAATAGCCCAAGCTGCTGAGAGACTGTTCTAGGAATAACTTTAGCAAATTTCAAAGCTGCGTTAATGCTAGTCCGAGGTGGGTAAACTCTAGTCACTGATGGGTAAAAGCTAGTCAAAGCTGGGTACATGCTAGTCAGATGTTAGTAAATGTTAACCGAGACATTTTCAGTCTCACCTGTGAAATGTCCAAAAATCCATGAGCAAAAAACTAAATCATGGACTTGTTGTGTAAATTCCATTTGCCTTGAGAGAAAATATGAATATAGTTGCAGAAGAACTGGTTCCAAAATATTATTTAAAGTATCAAGTAGGCTTCAAGCACCCCTAAAATGGCGTTTTTCTCTTGTCCCAACTTCCTGATGACCAACCTGCATTTCAAATATAACAGTTTTAAATCTTCTTTTTTTGGTACGATTTTGTTTATACAGTATATGTCTCTTGCAAATGTTATAACAAGTTTTTAGTGATCACATTTTAAATAAATGTAATTATGACCTGAAGTTGTGTCTCACAACATGCGTGCAACCCTGTTATAAGCACAATTTACCCTGCCAGAGTAAGAGCAAAAAAACTGAGTCACATGAAACATAGGCAGTAACATCAGCAAGCCGCTTGCTAAGACCATGGGTAGACCAAAGGTATGTCGTCTCTTCTATTTTTCATATTTTGCTCCCAAGAAGAGCTGGTGGAAAAGTTTAACATTTTGCTTCAGAAGTTCAGATGCCATTTCTATAACATCAAGCATCAATGTGCTTTCTCACAAGCCCTGAAGCTAAATCTCCCCGCAAATTAATGTGCAGTCCATATTGACTTCTTGGAGAACTACAAATGCAAGTACAATGCTGAAGTACAAGCTATTCATTTATGTGACAACATTCTTTGTCACATTTATGTCATGATCTACAATTAAAAGAAATGTATCCATTCAAACCTGTTTATACAGTATGCGCAACCGTGTTACTGTACTTTAATTTCAACCCTGTTATTATATAATTTTTTATAAAATAATCTTAAATGCTTTTCTAAGCTCATGATGGTTTAAGCTATTGTTGTTTTGAAGTTTCAATGATTACATGATTTAATATGTGTGATCAAATATTTTAAAATAAATACTTAAATGAGTAAAAATAAATGTGTGACTACCAAAAAGTTGAAAAAGATAGATTTCAAAAGTTGCTTAAATTTATATAAGGCAACTCTTACTGTATCTTAAATTAAATGAGAATTCAATGTGAATGTGACTTTCTTTATTTAAGGGTAAAAGATATATTAAGCAATATTTTTAAATATACTTTTTTCAGATTCCTGAGTATTTGTAACAGGGTTGTGCCAAGCAGAGCACACAACAAATAAAATATCTCATAAAAGGTATACCTTTGATGTTTTAGCTGGACGAATCAAATTATTTGATAGTTTATTACTTGTTTTTTTTTTTTTTTTTGTCAATACATAATATAAAATGTATTTTATATCTAAATTGTCCTCTAATTCTGGAATGTCTCAACTATCGGTGGGTAAGAGCTAGCCAGAAGTGGGCAAACGCTAATCATAGGTAGGTAGAGGATAAGCAGAGGCAGGTACATGCTAATCAGATGTTAGAAAAGCTTAAGGTAGGTAAAAGCTAGCCAGAGGTGTGTAAACACTAATTAGAGCTGGGGAAAGCCTAGCCAAAGGAGGGTAAGCACTAGCCAGGGGTGGGTAAACCCTAGTCAGAGCTGGGGAAACTCTAGCCAAAGGTGGGTAAGCACTAGCCAGGGGTGGGTAAGCACTAGACAGACGTAGGTAAAAGCTAGTCAGGGGTGGGTAAACTAGCTAGAGGTTGGTATATGCTAGTCAGAGGTGGGTAAACTCACCTACTCACTCTTACTCATCTTCTACGGTATATCACTTTATCCTGTATTCAGGGTCGTGGGACCTGGAGTCTGTCCCAGGAGGCTTAGGACACGAGGCAGGGTACATCCTGGATAGGGTGCCAATCCATCGCAGGGCACACACACTTACATACTATGGGCAATTTGTGAACGCCAGTTAGCCTAACCTGCATATCTTTGTACTGTGGGAGGAAACCGGTGTACCCAGAGGAAACCCACTAAGCACGGGGAGAACATGCAAACTCCATGCACACAGAGACGGGAATCGAGCCTGGCCAGGAATCGAACCCGGACCCT
>JAQMYG010000014.1:12578627-12594383 GCA_030014215.1 Clariallabes teugelsi | reverse complement strand
GCCTTAATGTGGGAGCCCCCTAGTGACGGGGAGGAATTGGACACAACTAAATTAGGGGAGAAAATTGGAAAAATCCACACACAAAAATTTTTTTTTTTATTCTGCTTGTTGACGTTTAATAAATTAATTATCTTAACAAACCAGTGAAGTGATAAGAACTGCATTGGACAAGTCAAATACAGGCAGTGTTGCTGTGCTAGCACCTTTTTTGGGGGAATGGCCTGAATGTGTTCTATGTGTTCAAAAGATGTCACATGGTTAGTAATGTAATTTACGACTAATAGGTTAGCTAGTGATGCAAAGTCTTTGCAGTATTGTCACTATACTTTAAAAAAAAGAATATTGTAGACATTTAGAACCAAGCAGTATGCACATGATCCTTTATGCTCAAGCTAACACCCAGGGCTAGCATTAGCTATCCACCAGAATGCTAACTTGCGTATTATTCATTACTTCCACTACATACTGTACCCGCTGTTTCTCTAAAAATGCTCAATTAGTTTTTGGTTCAATCTTTTTTTTTTTGATGCTGACTGCAATAAAGAACTAACAGCAGGTAAGAACTAAACGCGAGTGTTAAATGATGAAATTGATCCCCACACCACCTTTTGAAATATTCTCTCAAAGGCAACGTAAGCTATTTTATCAGCTGAATTGCAGATGGTATCTGCTTTGCTGCCTGTTTTTCCCTGCAAAAATAAATATGCAGCATCTGTCCACTCTAGTCATTCACAGCTCCGACTCCTGGGTGGACGATCTCTCCAAACAAATGTGGCGAGGCATGAGACTCATCAAAGTTGTATCATTAGAGATGGTCAGCCGAGAGGAGCCCCACTGCCACCCAGTGTGAGTTAGTCACAGCTGAGAGAGCTGGAACTGAATCCCCCGCTGCGAGCGACGTGTATATAATGAGAGGTGAGGAGAGTGAGCTACACATCCGGTCTGAGTGTCACAGGCTTGAGGCAGGCTAAGGTAATTGAGTAAACTCCATCAGAGGCAACGAGTGACACTACAGCCCTGAACCGTGCATGCTGGAGATCAAATGACAGCAGGAAGTCATTTAGCAGTTGTATTATATAACAAGGAGGTGGTAAGACCCGGCTGCGAACATGGTGAGCTCGTTATATTATGATGTGTGATGACTGGCCGCTTCTGTGAGGATACACACAATATGCCTCTCTATCAAACAAAAAATTCATACAAGCTGTCCATTTCCCTTATTCTTTATGATGGTCATATTAGATCCAGAGCTGATCATGGGAACACTGGACAAAGGGTAGGAAATTCCCATCCAGGATGGGAATGCCAGTCATCTCTGGAATTATTGAAATGGGAGGATAGCTGCGAACCTAGAGGAAACCCAGAACATCATAGTATTTATAAAAATCCCAGACTTTCTAAAATCTTATGCAAAACACTATGCAGCATACCAAAATGTATTTTTGGGGGGGTGGGTGGGGATAACACTATATTTCACTGGGAAGTATATAAAAAATAATAATAATAATAATCTGACCCATAAGATTTGATAAAAAATTAATCATTTCCAGCCATACCTCACAAATATCACTTTCAAAGAGTGATATGTTTATAGAACATGAAGTGTCAGACTCTAAAGGCTCTTCACTGAAATCCTTTTAAAAAAGCACAACACGCTTGAGTGAAGCAACGTTTTCTAAGCTCTGATGTCAGGTCCACCCCTCACTTGCATGCTTCCCACTTCTCATTGTTTTCGACATGTTTGCATCTAATAGCATTTGTCTAACAGCATTAGTTTGTTAAAAAGAAGGCAATCTCTTCATTTTGGCTCTTTAATACCCCTAGAGAAGTGCAAGTCCTGGTTCTTTTCCCATCATATTGTTTGCATGAAAGGAGCCTTAAGGTTGCGCTGCCTACACATGCACACAAAACACACACTTTCTCATCCAGCAGCAATGTGGCATCAGACATGGAAGCCGTGAAGCTAGGTGAGTCAGACTCTGAGGTGGGTGGCATAAGGCTTGAGTGGGTGGATGAATACACTTCCATCCCCAGGAAGCGCTTGTGTCAGGACATAATCCTGATACGCAGATCAAAACACCTCAGCCTACATCAATAATGCCTTTGCAACAGGTTCCTTTGTGAATTAAAGCCATTAGACGCCTGCATATTAGCCTTAATTATAGCAAATGAGGAGGCATCGGGAGTGTGAAGCAGGAATAAGCCCTAAACTGAAACACTGAAGCATTTTTTTTTTAATTTAAGATTGCAATGCAAATATGGTTTTAAATGGCAGTTTCCGTCAAAGATTAGAATTGCTACATTTTTTAACAAGATGCCTTAAAATGTCTTAAAATTTTAAGCACACACAAGACAAACAAGTTAAACTGAAATGGAGAAAATAAACCTGTACATAAGGTGCGAACTTCACAGGAGAGGATGTAGAGGGAGCACTGACATGTGAGAGTGCAACACATTTTATATCTGTTAGAGTCAGAGGGGTGACAGCAAGAGTCGCAATTAAATCAACTTGACATTGCATTTGCTAACCTTCAGAGGTAAGTAGGCCCTTTTCCAGCAGTGAGATGATGATGTATTTGCCAGCCCGTTTTGTAAGTAAAGAGATTCGAAAATGTGCCTGTAGTGATGGATTAACAGGGCCCTGATTGTTATGAACAGAAATGTGCTCTGACAGGCTAAAGTGACTTAGTAACATTGCATGTGCGCAAAGCAGGGAAAATGCATCGGGCTAATCTTTTGAATATGATTAGCACATAATGTAGCTGTCCTAAAAAAGAGTGATTCACCACAGTGAGACGCAGAATATCTTGAGGCCATGTGATTTTTCTTCTTTTCTTAAAACACAGACGATAAGAGCTTGCTCTGGGAAAGTTCCCTCTTGACATTTCAGGTATGAAAAGAATAAAGGTCAATGATAGTGCGTACTGTAAGCAGTCATACCAAATCAAAAACTCTTATTATAAACCAGATATTTCTCATTTGATCTGTGAGCTTGCTTGAAATCTTGCATTTACAAAAAATCTTTCCCAAGCTCATTTATGTGTATGTATGCAGGGTTCAGTCAAACGCATTTTGTAATGAGTTGCTGCGCTATTGAGTGACTATCAGAGAATAATGTGGACTGATAGAATGGCACGACTCGGAAAAAATAGGAAATGTCATGGTTACATGAAATACTTTTTTTTTTTTTTTACATTATTGCTGGGTGCAAGATAAATTGCAGGTTTATATAAGTTTATTCTAGTACCTACAGTATTATATGTTCTATAATAACATGTAATTGACAGGCACTTGTATGGTGGATGCTTCACATAAAATAGTCTTAATAATAAAAAAAAATTATAACTGCTCTTATTTAACAAAAAAAAATTCTGTTGATTGATATGATGATGTGGAGGTAAGGTGATTTATCTTTTTTTTCTCTCGTTTGTTTTCCTTTTTTAACAACAGGTACACAGGTACAGCGCCGTAAAAAAAGTATTTGCCCCCTTCTGAATTTCATTATTTGCATTCTTGTCACAGTTAAATGATTGAGATCATCAAACAAATATTAATATTACACAAAGATAACTCAATTAAATGCAAAATGTTAAAAATGTTTTTAAGCAACGATTACGTTTAGTAAGAGAAAAAGTTATCCAGACCTACCTAGCACTGTGTGAAAAAGTAAAAGTAAAACAAAGCTGAGTTAAATTTCACTTGCCACACCCAGGCCTATTAACTAACAGACCTGTTGAATCAAGAAATCACTTAAATGGAACCTGTCACGATCTACAGAAAGTCAAGAATAGATGAAACTAAGTAATTGACGTATCTGTCTGGAAAAGCCATTTCTAAAACGTTCATGCTTTAAAACCTGCCAATGTGGCTAAATTAATACAATGGGCCAAAATTCCTCCACATCATTGTAAACAACTCATTGCCAGTTATTGCAAACGATTGATTGCTTAGTTGCGAAGGGTGGCACAACCAGTTATTAGTTTAGATATTAGGTTACTCGAGTTATCTTGTGTGACAAATATGCAAAAAAAATTAAAAATCAGGAACAGCCAAATAGTTTTTCACAGCGTTGTACTCATGCTCACCCCAATTCAAATAGTGAATTGTTTTCACTATTAAATTATTGCATATCAAAACCTGTGCCCTTCTTTATGTTGGTCTGTCAACCGATATGTACGTTATTTATGTTATTATTTGTTTGGAGGAATCTAATGTCAGGATTTTCCTTAGCAAAATTGCTTAGGTGTCATTTTTTGGCTCCGTCTGTGCAGCTCTGCTTTGCCCTTTTCAACTTTTGAGCACTTACATGGGAAAATGCCATTCCTCTGAGCACATGATGAAAACATTACCTCAAAGAATGACCCTTTGCCCCTTACTGCTGCTGTAAAAAAAAAAAGTGAAGTAAAGGAAAACATTTTAGGTCGCAGGGAAAATGGCCACTCCACTGTGAGAATATGTACAAAAGTAAACAGCAGAATGTTTTTGGCTGGCTCTGTTGGGGTTTTAGCCAGTCACATTTCCATCGACTTGGTGTATGGATACAGTATGTGCAACAAAACACACAAAAGATTGCCAATTACATTGATATTACAATTAACATGTCAGTCATTTGTCAGATTTCTTGCAAAAGATTAGATGTAAAACAGGTTTTAATTAATCTTTAATCAGTAGGAGGTTCATGTAAATTAACAGTTTATGGCCCCTCCTATAAATTAGTTGTTTTGATTAATGACATTCATGACAAAGGAGTAATTTCAGGGTTCATTAGACCTCTCTTAATCTTCTAATGAATAACTGAGAGTGTGTTTATAGAGCCTTGATATTTGTTCAATATTTGAATATTCCACATGTAATTACAGAGAGCTACACATTGTAACCTTGTAAACCTGCATTTCCCTTTTAACCAGGACTCAGTGGAAAGGGCTGTGCAAGGGCAAAAAAATTTAATAAAACAAAACCCCATTTTATCTATCCCTTGGATTATTGCTGTTACGCATAAGCACTATTGTAGATATTTCAGTTGCACATTATTTTATTTAACTACTAATAAAATGATGATTAGTATAACGCATACATGCACCTGTGGAGGTGGCAGTTATGTAGAAGATGTTTCAGAGTTATGTAGAAGATATGTCCGAGTTGCCAGATTTCAGAACATTTGCATTCCATGGAAAAATTCTGTATAGGTATAATTTTTTTTTTTTTTCCGTTGCTTAGCAAATAAAATCCCTATTCAGACATGGGATAGGCAACAAATGAAATAGCTCAATATCTCAATATCAACTGTTCAAAGGAGATTATTGCATACCTGTATTTTGAATGCCTTCAGCATTGTTTTACAATGTAAAAAGAAATAAAAATCAGAAAAGACCATTGAATTAGAAGGTGTGTTTAAACTTTTGACTGGTACTGTAATTATGTCCAAGATGTTCTACCCTGGTTTTATCAGAACATGGTTTTGGCAAACGTATGCTGGCTTGGAAGGGTTTTTTCATGCGGAAGGGCATACATCTAGGCATAGCCCAGAGGTGTACCGGAGATTGCTGTCACATGCAGGTAGTGACCAGTGCTTTCCATCTGATGTTGCTGCAGGTCTCTCGACAGCCTCCCTAAGTTTTCTTCTTGTCTTTTCATCAATATTGGAGGGACATCCTGTTCTTCATAATGTTACTATGATGCCCATTTTCTCCAATTGTTGATGATGGCTTTCGAGGTGTTACATTGAACTTTTAATGCTCTTAATGGTTTAATCATTTATAACTTAAAACTGAGGAACTGAGTTCAAAAACAATGACAGATCTAATCTCCTGCCTTCGGTTCTGTGTGAGTGGAGTGTGCATTTTTTTCCCCTGTCCTTGGTGGGTTTCCTCCAGCAAGTGGTTATTCTGATTTTCTCCCACAGTCCAAAGACATGCAGATTAGTCTAATTGGAGTCTAATTGCCCATTGTGTGAGTGAGTAGGGTGCATGCATGTGCCCTGCGATGGATTAGAACCCCATTCAAGGTGTTCCCGGCCTAGTGCCCTAACTCTTCAGGAGTAGACTCCTGGCCTCCTGCAGCCCAGTACAAGTAGCATAGAGAATGAAAGAGAGTGATTAAGTGAATGTTGTTGGTTTTCATTTTTTTCCATCAAAAACCTGCATTTTATATCTAACTTGGGTGTGTATAATTTTTATATCTACTGCTTGTAAAACCCAAAGTGTGCTGGAATACACACATCAACTAAGAAGTGGTCTGGCTGTTGCTAGAGTATAAAGAGTACTTACGATGCACTGATGGCACCTGATCTTTTCAGAATCATGTATGTACAGTAAAAACACTGATGAAATCAAGCACAACAAAACCCAGAGCAAAGGTGTAACATGACTATAACAATGCACACAATACCATACCTCATGGATAAACATACCAAAAGAAAATAAATACTCTAGGCAGACTAAAATATTATTTTTATATGTGATGGAAGGAGAGAACAACACAGCGCATAGCCAAAACATTTGCCAATAACTAGGTGACTGTTTGTCAAGAGCTACAGTACTGTGCAAAAGTTTTGAGTCACCCCTCATTTCTTCATATTTAGCTTTCAAAGAGACAGACTTTCTTGTGTGTGTATATATATATATTATTGTAGTCTTAAGAAACAGTTCTCCAGGCTTCCCAGAGGACTTATTTTGCCTCTCATTTTCAGCCCAGTCCCTGTTCCTGACCAGTTTCAGAAGAATTTGGTATGTGACCTATGAATCATTCAGGAACATCTAACCAGACATGAACCAATATGAAACAGGTGCAGATGATGACAGATGCCTGGGATCAGGCCTGGGATAAGTATACTGGTGATGCTGAATGCTGAGTGGTTGGAACAGACAAGAGGGAATCTGAGGTTCTTATGAAAGTTTACATAATTTAATTGAATTTCATTCCTTGGAAATGAGGAGTGGCTCAAGACTTTTGCACAGTGTTGTACATCAAATGCACAATGGTTAGACACTCTGACTCCCCCTGGCAATCCATTTATTTGTAAATGTCCTTAAGACTCAATTATTGCACACTGCTGTCTGACTAACCAGCCATTATTACAATATATTATCTACCAATTTTTAGCCGAGCCAATCAGGTGTCTTGGCAACCAAAACATGTTGATTCCTTCTTACTGTTTTTTTGCAGTGTAGTTAGTGTAGTTAGACTTTATTGTATTTTCTGTTGGGGTTTGACAGGTTTGATGTGTTAGAGCTGGTGTATGACATGGTGTGTGTAAAAAAATTCCCACCAATTCCGTAGTGACATCCCACAACATAAGCCCAATTTTAACCCACAATTTCTTTTAAGCCATTGCTAATAAGGTGGATGTTTTCCTAAACTGTTTGTCTGTCATCCAATTGTTGTGTCTGTTTCAACAGAATAATGGATCAAGAAAGGATGAGGGACATTATCCATCCCTTATGATGTTGCATGAATCAACTGTCATTGTTTCTCAAGTGTGTCAACAAATATTTGAATATTTCTACGAACTGTTAGAACGACTCCACTTCTCTTGTGCTCATAACTGAACTCTGCTTCACAAGGCCATAATTCATCAAGCGCTGGCTTTTATCTCCCCAGATTAGAGAGTGCCTGTGTTATTAGCAATGGGTAAACTGAGATGTAGGTATTATCTGCTGTGCGTCTGACCCTAGGGGACCTGGGCTCTCAAAGAGGTGCATGTCACACCCTGGGGGCAAACAATAACGAGGCTGTCCTGAACCTGCAGGGGACAAGGAGCTGCAGCCTCACCCATGTCATTTCAGTGTCCGCCCTAGCATCGAAGCAGAGGGGCTCCATCAAACCCCACCTGACAACAGCGACAGGGAAGGAGGTGTGGAATGGCACACTCTCTCGCACACCCGCACATGGAACTGGTATCCCGAGGAGCTGTGGAACCATAATCATCATCATTGTGTTGAAGATGTGTAATCATTGACTCAGGATGACATAAACGGAAGCCACTTCAAAGTTGCACACTTGGTTTGGCCTCAGTCGTTGTAGAGAAAGACTTTTGGAGGAGAGTCAAAAGGAAATCTCATGAAAATTTATGGGTTGGTGGTTTTTTATTCGTTATTTTATAGAGTTCTTTACATAAACCCATCAAGGTGTATACTGTACTGTACATGTTCAACAATAACAGACCACTCACCACTCACCCATACAATATCATCTCTTTTTTTTGCTGGATATAACTATGTTAAAACAATGCTATGTATCACTGTGAAAGCAGCATTTAAATCCCCCCAGATTCACATTCATCAGCAATGCACCAGCACCCGGGTCATCACCACTGGGATTTCACCAAGCAAACAGATGGGCCTTGCACACAGGTATTATATACATAAGAGAGTGTTGCTCCCAGGGGATCTGTAACTCCAGCTCAAAGACTGAATATCTAAATATTTTTTTGTACGTCCTTGCCTCTAAATCACTCTATCACTACACTGCAAAAAATGACATATTAGCAAGTGAAATATTCTTGAATCTAATCAAATATATCTAAAATAAGACTACAGTTTTGAGCCAGCGTCAAACTGTGGGCACGTCTTAAATCGACCGCTGGACAGAATTTAATGAAACTTTGGCCATACTTAGATATCTGCCTAAAGTTTAACATGCAACATAAGTGAAATTAACCAATGTGATGAACAGTTATGTGGCGGATTTGATAATCTACTTTAAAATAAGCTACTACTAAGCTACTTGCTCAATGTAATCAAACACCTGCATCAATAGATATTAATTAGAAGCTAAATAACGTATAAAATACTCAACCTTACCAAATTTTATTTCTTTGTATTAATACGTTAGGCAGAGGATTCTGTCATACAGAAAGACAAACAGACAAATATGTGGGCTTCCTGAAATAAAAATATCACTGAATACATTAAAGCTGATCAGATAATTTTTAGATTTTTAACTATTTCTATAAACTCTTTAGCCATCAACAATGGGTATTTACGCTAGTGATCTAAATGAGAAGCTTGCAGTTTCCATGTTCTATTCTTACATGCATTTGAAATAAAAAATATTATTGTAAATATGGCAGCATTGTGGCTTAATGGTCAGAATTGTAGCCTCACACCTACAGATTGTACAAGTGGGGTTTGCATCTTCCCTGTGCTTCGGATATTCCAGTTTCCTTACCGACTCCAAAAACATTCCATGTAGGCTGATTGGTGTTCCTAAATTGCATGCTGTGTATGATTGGGTGTGTGAGTGTATGCTTGTGCCCTCTGATGGGTTGGCACCCCATCCTGGATGCACCCTGACTTGTGATCCAAACCCTTGCAACCCTACACCAGATAAGTGGTAAAGGTAATGGATGAATGGATTGCAAATGCTGAGGTTTTATTTTTTCCATTAGCGAATACTCTGTTCCTTAATTAGAAGGTGGGCCATCGGCCTTGAACCTTGAAAAATGCCAGTCCACCTCTGGCTCTTCTACGATGATGATGAAGTAGGAGGAATCAGTGTGGGGGGAAAATAAGTCATAGACCTTCATTCTGCATCAGTTACAAAGAGGTCAAATGGCATTCAGGGAAGGAGGCACTGGAAGCAGGAGTCCAAATGTCCAATCTCAAGATGGCAAATAACTAACAGGGCATCTGAGTGTTCTCCATGGCTGATTTTGTAAAGGAGAAAACCTGATTGAATTAGGTTAGCAATATGACGACAGATTGATATTTGGTTGTCCAGAATTGCCGCACAGTAGGGTACGTTGTCAGGTGTTGTGATCCGAGAGTTATTCAGCAAGATCACATGATCTTGACATGAGAATGTAACGGCAGGGATATACCACAACTCAGTCTTGCTAGGATTTAGTTGCAGGTGATGAGCTGTCATCCATGACAAAATCTCTGCCAGACAGCCTGAGATGTGAGCTGAAGCATTAGTGTCAGAAAGAGGAAAAGATAGGTGAACTGAGTGTCAAATACTTAGCATGAGGTAAGAAGAACTATGTAAGGATATTATATAAGGATATAGAAGTTGGTATAAAGAGAGAAGAGAAAACGACCACACACAGAGTCTTATCAGACCCAAGAGAGTCTGCATGGAGGAGATGGAAATCTCTTTTATATCATCTGGAATGACTTCTCCTCCAGGTAAAGAGAGTTTTGTAACTGACTGATTTTTACCATTCTTTTTATTTTATCTTTATATCATTTTATGATATAAAACTGTAGTCTTTTTTTCTTACAGTGATATCCTCTTATCAATACAATGTGTACATCTTGCATTCTATTTAAAATTCAATAAAGTGTGATATTGCTGCAACCAAACAGTATGTTGCAAAATTGGTTTCTGTTGTTCCAAGAGATTTAATAAGTATTAAACAGTTTCACACGATCATTATGTTGCATTATTATTCATTCTTTTTGCTATAGCCAGTAATCAAGAATGTCGTACATTTGATTTGCCATCCTTGATAATGTATGTTAGAGCGTTCAAAAAGAGGACGCCTTACCCTGTATCGCTTTAGGATTGGCAAAGGTGGCAGATTCCTGCTTCAATCAGGCAGCTCTTCTAGCTCTGCTTTTTTAGTATTTGCCAAGGAACATATGGAGAAGCGGTGAGATCTGGCTTCAAGAAGGGCTCTCTGACCTTCAAGTGGCACGCCGCCTGCAGTCCGATGCTCCCACTCAACATGACGGGTGGATCTTGGCTGAAACCATGGCAGAGATAATTGCGCCTTGTGTCCATGTGAGAGAAAGATGTTTTTAAGGACCTTTTCCCGCGACATTTCCACTATACTGACAGAACAGGCGTAATCATCTCCACAATACCAGAGAATCATGAAGGCTCCTTACTTATTGTCTGGACCATAACAAGACCTTGTTAAATCAATTTCCACATGTTCACATAAAATGACAAAGACCATGGTCTAAATACTACGTCTGCTCTGTGGACACAGCATATGTTCCTGTAATGCAATAATACATAATTAAGAAATATGTACAAAAGAACAAATAATAATACCCTTTTTAATTTCTCAGTTTGGGAGTATTTCTATCTACAGTATGTAGGGGTTATAAAACCCTTTTTTAAACAATTTGGAGTCAAACGTTCTACAGTAAGAATAATTATTCACAAGTGGACAGCATTCATAGACGTCCCAGCACATTCACCCCAAGGTCAGACTGTGCACTGCTCAGTGAAATACAAAACATCCCAAGTGCTACATGTCAAACCTACAGGCCACACTGAGCATTTTAAATGTTATTGTCCATGACAGCACAATTAGAAGAAGACTGAATAAGTATAGTTTGTTTGAAAAGGGTTGCCAGGAGAAAGCCTCTTCGGTCTAAAAAACAACATGGAAGCCTGACTGAGGCTTCTGGGACAATGTTCTATGGACAAATGCGACTAAAGTGGAGTTGTTCAGCCTTATTACCCAGCACCATTCAAGATTCAAGATGCTAAGAACCTTATTAATCCCAGAAGGAAATTGCTTATTCTTGGTTACAGTTGCCAACGGTTGTTATCCAGTAGAAAGGAAAGAGTAATAAATAGGGGAAAAATTATAAATAAACTAAAAGTAAGATAGAATAAAATAAAATAAAATAAAATAAAATCCTAGAAAGTCCTAAAACAGTAAGTACCGTATTGCACACTAAACTTTTTGAATACCTTATTGCAAACTAAATATGACCCGAGCGCACTGGTAAATATTGCACTATTAATACAGGAATTTAATATATGTATGTAATATTGTATTATTATATGTAATTACATATAATACATATACATATATTAATATTACATGTTTGGTGAATACCAAACAGTATTTCAGCAGAAACACCTCACACCCACTGTAAAGCACTGCAGTGGAGGGGTGATGATTTTAGTTTGTTTTGCAGCCACAGCACCAAGCAGCAGTCATTTAGCCGACCATGAAGTCCTCCGTATACCAGAGTATTCTAAAGGCAAATGTGAGGCCATCTGTCCAACAACGAAAACTTGGTCAAAAAATTTGGGTCATGCAACAGGACAATGATGTGAAGCGCATCAGTAAATCTACATCAGAATGGCTCAAAACAATAAAGAAAATTCTAAAGTCCAGTCATTACCCCAATTGAAATGCTGTTGTGGAACCTTAAGAGAGCTGTGTGTAAGCGAATGCCCAAAAACCTCAATGAACTGAAGCAATGTTATAAAGAAGAATGGACCAAAATTTCTCCACAATGATGTGAGAGACTGATAAAGTCATGCTACGGGAAAAGGTTACTTATTTTGGCTTCATTTTTGTTAAATAAATAATGGCATAGTGTAAAAAAGATATATGTTTTTGTTCGTCTGAGGTTGTATTTGCCTTATACTAAGAACCGCTTACTGTAGATGAGATAATTTTTAGTATGCTTTAAGACAAAAAAAAAAACATAGAACATATAAGGAAATCAATTATTGTCTGTGTATTGTCTATCCATTATGCTGGGAAACAAACACAGTATACCGAATTCAATTAATGAACTCTTATTCTTCAGAAAGCACTTCAACGACTGTCATCCACATGTGATGTTTCTGAGAAACGCCGGCCAGAGACGAACTTTAAACCGGCTGCCTCCAGATTCAGTTTAGTGAGGCAGGATTGCAACAGTAATTCCAGTAAGAATAAATGTAATGTTTGCAGAAACACTGCTACTGCATCATGGTATAACACATTAAACATTTAGTACTACATCTAAGGCATATTTACATCAGCATTTCAAGCAATATTTAAGTTCTGTTGTTCTGTGTATGATTTAATATTTAATAAAAGATTGAGGTGGAGGCACTAGGAGAGTACACTGTGTACTTTCAGATCTAAGTCACAGTTGCCTGATAACATTCGTTAGGAACGAAACTGCATAAGGAGGGTGTATTATTGGAACGCTCTTTATAGATGCTATAAAGACCTAAAGTTGTTGAATAAGGGCACCTGCTAAATGCTGCATTGTGTTGTAATGTAAAAGTTAATAATTCAGAAGAAATTCACACAATGATATGATTCATCTCCTGCCTTGTTGCAAACCTTGATTGCCAAAGGAAAAAAATGTGAACCTGATGTGTTGGAGTCCAGACTCAATAGGTGATTTAAACGACTTCATAAAAAGCACAGACTGGGGTCCTTTATAAAATGTTGCATTATGTTCGCTGATGAACAGAATGGGTTTGCGCATTTGACTCAGAGTTAATCTGAAAAACATGAAAAATTACATGTAAGCACATTAACCTGTGTGAAACTGATTGACTTTAAAAATCTCTTTTAAAGCTCCTAAAACAAACTCCTAAACTTCTAAAACTAAACTAAATCAAAATCTTTTGGTATCAATATTAAACAATGGACATAGTGAACAAATTAAGTCTTAACTATATATTAAAGAGTAAAAACAGATAATAACCTCTGTTGTAATTTACAAATACGAGGGTGAAAAAAACCGCATCTTTTTCCATATTTTTCTGCCGAATTTAATTAATTAATCTGCCAATGCCCCCTTGCATTGAGCTATTTTTTTATCACGACACCTACCCAGTTGGTAAGGCTAAAATATGCTTACTTTGACATACATTAACTATTTCTCATTGCATTTTTTTAAGTTGTTCATGCCATGTCTCAAACACACTCAGACCTCTTCTGAATACATGATCTCATAGACACACTAGTGCCACTGTGACTGAAGGGGAAAATACAGCAATTCCTCCTTCCACATCCTGACACCATGGCCAATTTAGCCTCCATTGCCACTGTTGGGCATTGTAAGTGGTCATTATGATAGAAATTACAGTAAATGCATTTCTGTTGAGCAATTAATTTGTCTGTGCTTTAGAACCTACTGTATTTTGCTCTGCATTTGTGTTTTTATTATCATGTCTCTGTTAGTGGTTGTAATAATATATTAAATGTGAATCTGTTATTAAGCTTTAAATTAGCACTGGGGGAAAAAAGCTGAGTTTTTGAAACTATAAGAGCATAGGGTTATAACTCATTTGTCCTATTTATCTGTTATAAATATAGTATTCAATAACTATTATGAATTATTCAGTGAATATAGTGTAACTAATAGATAATGCATGCATTTACAATAAGTCTAAATGTACATCTTGACCTATGGTAGGACCTGGGAATTTAGATATTATTGAACAAATTAATATATATAAACAGATGTTCTTTATCTTTATCACAGCTGTGATATATTTTGAATCTTTATGCATATTGGGGGTTGATGTATTATATTTTATGTACACTTATTTATTCCTTCATGTATTGATTTAAGTGTGTTGTTTCCATATGTTGTTATTTTGTTGTGTTGATATTATCTAGTTCATGCACTATGACCATGTCAATTTCCATATTTATGAATACTAAAGCTTACCAAAGTTTTTATCCTGACCTTAATAGCTGACAAGTTAGTTGAAACCTCCTTGCCCACGTTACATTGGTTATACCACAAGCCCTTTTCATCACTTTTCCTGTTGCCATGATTCCCCGCGGTGCTCCTGCATGGACAACAGCAGCACGTGTCAGCTGAGCAGAGGTCAGGATGAACCCTGTCATTGTGGAGTGTGGAGCAAATGAGAGGTGGCTATTAGGTTCACCCCTGGGTGCCCTCTCTCTTGATGAAAGCTCAATCAGCATCCCTGCCCTTGGATCTCCGTTCGCACTCACAACACTCATGACTAACACATCACAATTAAGCTGCAATTATCTTACACAAGAGAATCAGACCTCAGCTGGCCTTTATGATCGCTGGCAGACGTGCTGAAATTGTAAAACTGCAGCGTCTTGACCTGGCGCACCTCATTTAGAGCAGCATATTCCATTCATCTGACATGTACCAGTGTTCAGAAGGATCTCACATGGCCACCACATGTGAGCATGTCTCACATAATAGCGTTGTTTGACGCTGTCAATCAAGCTCACGTACAGAAAAGACTTAACCTCAAGCAAAGCCCTGGCCTAAAGGCAAGGAATAAAGACATTATTGTTGCTCCAGACATTAACTTGAAGCATGTAGAATTTCCATAAGATGTGCATACATCAGCCACGTCCACCTACTCACAAGCAGCTGGTAAATCCTCGCAGGCGATGGCAGCATTAAACGCTTTTCTTCTCTAAGAGGAGGATAGAGCTTTATTGTGACTGACATGAAAATGTTCTCATATGAGGGTCTCCTTGGTAAACACATGCTTCCTCTCGAAGGCTAGTCTCAAATATTTAATCACTTTAATCACCCAAAATTAACATGACAATTAAATCAACAGCACAAACATTTATGCAGGGAGTTTGTGATTCGCTACCCTGCTTTGCATGGCTGATTTCAAGCTTAGGGAAAGAATAAAAAAAGGTTTAGAAAAAAAAGAATAGAGAACAACAGTCACCATTTGCAATTTCTCAACCTGTGTCTAAAGCAAAATTTTAAAGTTCCAAATGAAAACCACTAGCTAGCAATCCCATAGGAAAAAAAAAAGAAATTTCCTTATTAGCATTACAGTTTCTCCTAGACAGCAGTGATGTGAAATAGAAATGAAAAATAGATGTCAGCTCAAGTCTTCTGTTTTTCATCCTTTCCTCAAAAGACAAAAGACTTAAGTAATCTTGAATGTCTTCTTTTGAGTTTCAGTAAAAATCTCAACAACGACAAAACTGTTATTAGATCTACCAAGTGAATTATCAAGTTTACTGCAGGTGTTCATTTGTAATGCTTAAATTTCTACATAATCATGGCTAAGCATGTCTTTTTTATTTATATATAT
>JAQMYG010000014.1:12554574-12569948 GCA_030014215.1 Clariallabes teugelsi | reverse complement strand
TAGAATGTAGAAAATAAATCACTAAACAAAACCAAAGAAATTTGCAAGTGACCCCAAACTTTTGAACGGTAGTGTATTTCCCTGTAAAATGGACCAGTGGAAAATGATCTTTACAAATGATCTTTACAAAGTCTTTACAAATGATCACTTAGTGAACTTACTGTAGTCGGGGAAACTATATTTGATCAAGTTCACTGGCTTTCTAATAATGTGGGGGTCTGGGAAAACCCATCAGTCGTATCTTACTACAGCTGGATTTTCTTTATTATTTCAGACTTTCTGCCAATTGCATGCTTTGACACTTCTCCTTTGACAAAAGATATATAAATTTCACTAAAATGTCATAATAAAATGGTTTACTTATTTATGCAGTAACTTACAGATTAACAAGTTTAACAAACTGGGGCATAAAAATGGCTCGCAAGTGATGCACATGTTGTGCACCAAATTTCTTCATGATTAGTTACTGATCTAAGTGCAGTTGTCATTGATAAGTGCAGTGTCGGGATAAGCATGAATTGTCAAATTCAGTTTCAGTATTAGGGAGCTAAAAATAGACTTATACCTTATGTTGATGAAAAGAGGTCCAAACCAAATAATAAACTTATTATATCGTAAATCATTCATACCAGTGTTAAGTATAATTAATGATATGCAAGTTGTTAAGCGTTATGTTTTTTCTTTTTTATTTAATGCTAACTAGTTGAATAGGTACCAACAAAGATTTTTTTTTTTTTTTAATGATTGTTTAACTTCCATTTCAGCAATTAACACTGTAAAGTCTCTGGTATAAAAACATGCTCTAATCTTGACATGTTTGCTCATTACATTTCCTTCTCATTATGGAGGAGACAGGCTGGTGTCGCCTATAGGCTTGAAAGCATGTGGTTGTTCACTATTCAGTATATGGATATGAATTTGTGTTGTTTTTTTTTCAAACTATTTACAGCCATATGTTTCCTCATCTTTCATCTAGAGATGATGTTCCTTCCATGTTTAACCAAAACATCCCTTTTTTTCATTACCTGGCGCTAGTCTGCAACATGGAATCTTAGATGTGGCTTACAGAGCAGAGTTTGAAAGTGAGTTTATAATCAACACTTTGCGAATTTCCCTGCACACATTATCAGATGCAGCTTTTGCTTATTAAACTCGACCGTCGCTTCAGCTGAGTAATGCGGCTGGGCCTCCAGTACACAGTCACACCATTGAGACCTGCAGTGACCTGTACACTGTAAAGGAAACAGCACATGTAATTTTGCAAGGCAAACGCTCCTCGACCTGCACAGTGTCCTCAGCGCCCAGACTTTAATGGCTACAACAGGGCCCCAATTTTGTTGTCATCCACAGGAAGCCTGCGGAAAAAACAACACGGACTCTTGACAGCCGTGAGGACACCTAGACTGCTATTATTAATAGTAGTGTTGACTATGACACTGAACAGACTGAGCCCTTGTATGGCTGCCTTTTATTTCCTCAATCCACCTCATCCCCCTGGTTTATGAAATATGCACAACGCAAACAGAGGTGGAGCTGATCCACAGTCCTGTTTCTACGACTACTAACCACTACATGTCCAGGGCTATTACTTATTTATAATATACACCAGGTAAGTGCCAAAATTGGCACTTGTTTTTATTCCCCCTCCCTCCTAGGCGCCCTATAAGGACACTTTTGTAACACACACAAAAGTGAAGAGTTGAAATTAGTTACACTGTTCAGGGGCAAGGGCACAGCAATTAGCATAAATATTTGGACAGGTCATCAACTGAGACGTAAGTTGTGGTATTGCTGCAGAGAGCCTGTGGTAATAGTGGCCAACTAGTTCTTTTAAGGAATTACCAAAATCACCTTGTTTTGGACTGTGCAGAAGTGTGACAGTTTGTAGTAAAAAAGCTTTACTAATACCTGTGATTGTTGGACCAGTACCTCAATTTCTCAAGACATAGCTGATCTCATTTAAAATCTTGAGAGGTGTTTAGTAAGTCGATAAATCTCTTTTTTATTTGAAGAGTGATTCCAAAGCACCTTAATATTTATTGGTAACAAACCATGTTGTCATATCAACAGCCTTCCAGTTTCATCCCCAGCAAAAAGTGTCATCGCACAAATCTTCAGTGAGGAGTGAAGATTCATTCTAGGTCAGAATAGGCCTAGAGCACACTTTCTCCTTTAGAAAGCAAGCATAGATTTATGGCCTATCCGCTCCATACTGTAGTGCCAGGGATTGTCTCTTCAAGTTGTCAGAGTGCATGCTAACAACAGAAGCCCAAGGGCTCAACCTTCCAGCAGAATAATGCAAGACACACATTTGTTTTAATGATAGTGATGTTTCTAAAGTCTTTTCACAATACAAGCTCAGGTCACTAATCTCAAGGAAGCAGTGCGGAAAGAATGCACTTATGACCCATTTTTGTTTGTATATTTGTATGGCTTAATGCATGAGCATTAGAGATGTAACACAATTTTACTATACTGTATGCATGTGTATCTATTTTGTGCTACAGGTATCCATACCGGTATCCATATCATTTCACAAGTGCTTGGATACCACCATGTTTTCCACAGTTGTGATTTTCCTGGGTGCTTCACGTCCGAAACACTGGCCTCCCAGGAACTCCTTTAAGGCCCAAACATGTGGAAATGACTTAGAGAGAGGTCAGGACTGTGCGTGGGACGTGGCAGTAACTCCCAGGCCTGTTCCTGTAATGTGCAAGTGATGTTCCTGAAAGATTGTGTGTACAGTTCTCACAGACAGATGTGTGAACTTTTCTGCAAGTTATCTGTCGTTTCACACACTGAACGACTGCAGTGGGCACCAAACTCTCTTAGCCGGGATTGTCGTTCACGGATGTTCACAGACATCTTGCCTTTTTTACATTTTTTTTAATGTTGTTTTGCTCTAAAAGTATATACACTCCCTCGCTTGTTTGATTGTTCTCTATACCGTTTATCCTGTACATGGTTGCAGGGGACATGGAACACAAATCGGGTGGATAGGGTGCCAGTCCATGGCAGGGCACAAGCATGTACATATACACACACTCACTCACACACTAGGTGCAATTTGGAAACATCAATTGACGTAACCTGCGTGAATGCTGAGTGGTTGGAACAGAGGAGAGGGGAAATCAGATTGCTGCAGATGTTGTTACATAAACAACCATTTTTTTTATTTGGATCTTTTCATTCAATAAAAAGTTATTCCTATTTCTATAATTTGACCATTTTTTCATTCATTCATTCATTCACGTTCTATACCGATTATACAGGGTTGCTGGGTTGCAGGACTTATCCCAAAAGACAGGGTACACCAAGTGCCAATCCATTGCAGGGCAGACACACACAGACTTGTTACAGGCAATTTGGGAATACCCAAATGACTGCGGGAGGAAACCGGAGTATGTGGAGGAAACCCATCAAGACTGGGAGAACATGCAAACTCCATGCACACAGACCAGAGGCGGGAATCGAACCCTTGACCCTGAAGGTGCGAGGCCACGCTGCTAACCACTACGCCACCATGGCGTCTACTTAATTTAATCTCCATCATTTAATTTAATTTAATATGAAGAAATGAGGGATGGCTCAAGGCTTTTGCATAGTGTACTGTATATGGCTGCACCTGATGTTTGAGAAGTATTGCAGCTAATTTCCCTTGGAAAAAGAATAAATAAAAGTATCCCTGTAAAGCAGATATGAACAGAATGGTAAATGTGACTCCAAGAAGCTTGTTTAAGAATTCTTAAAAAAATATTAAAGCAGCCACGGTCCTTAATTGCTTAAGAGGCTCTGTCTACTCTGTGCTGTGCATTTTTCACAATGTAGGTCAGTCTTTTCTCACCAGTCTCCTTCAGTCACTTCCAACCTCATGTACTGTATGCTGCGAAAATACGGAAATTCCCATCCAAGCTGTTGCTTCAGATTGTAAAGAAATATACATATTACATTTATTTGAAAATATCCAATATTTGATATTTAGCACATACATTTCATAAATAAAATGACAAAATATTAAATTAGGTAAAATTCATCATGATATTCAAACATATGTTAAGTCCATCCACCAGCAGACTCCTTCCTTAGGAAAAAGGCGTACCCTGTTGGAAGGCGTGCCAGGATGCTTTTAGACAGGAATCCACAATGCAGCCCTCCCTGGGCAGGACCGCCACCACTGTGCCAGGCTGCTTGCATTGGCACTCAAGGAGCAGCTACACTGACAGACAGACAGACATGGAGGAAGGGAGGGAGGGAGAGGACTGGTCTCCTCCTCTCCATGCCTCCTCCTCCACCATCTGTCTCTGGGACAAGTGAGACATGTGTCTGCCAGAGAAGACGCAGGACGTCCCGAAGAGTTGAGGAGCACCCTCTTAAATCACTGTCGTGGCCTCCAACTCTGTGATGGATCTGCTTCATTTAGCAGGAGCACGAGACGCACAGGGAGGCCAGATCTTCAGCCCGCGTTGTACAAAAGCACAAAAAGGCTGCCAGCTGCAGGAGCAGTAGGGTTCTCAACTCACACACATTTTTATTGTCACCCAGAACACTAGGGGCCAACATGCAGGCTGTCATGATTTTGATTGCATTAAACATGTTTCGTCACGTCATTATTTTTTTATCTATATTTTGCCTTTCATCATTTCAGTCAACAAGGCAGTCTGTATTTGTTATCATTAATAAAGAACAATCAAACAGTAAAGTAGATTGCTGGGTTACTCTGTGATGATCACATTTTCTTAAGTTTTCTTAAGTCTTGTCTTCTAATTTCTTTTTAAGAGTTTGTGTAACCACAAATGGAATAAAGCACGCTGTGCTACACAAGCCATTAAATAAAATGCGTACTTGAGTGCCATTAACATTTTAAAGCACTTTTTATCTTTTGCATTGCTTTCATTTCTCTGAGTAAGTAAAATGTACAGTAGAGATTGCATTTGTGGAACTGTCCAAATGAAAACAATTTTCCTTACAGGAAGTGGTCACGGCTACGGTTGCTATTTCGGGTATTACATCACTTTCAAATGAAGCCAGATGAGCAAGGTTCTGACTTCTTAATTCCGTTTCGTTTTAACTGGCTCACTGTTAGTCTATGTAATCAATTCTCTGGTACACCTTTTAACTTTTGACTTAAAGACCAAGACACAAACCACATCACATTCATACAGTAGTTTCTCATTCTACAAGGTCAAAGAGAAATGACTGTTCAGCTGAAGCCCCCAGTAGAAGCTGCGTGTAGTGGGTAGGGCATGATTTATGGATGATAACATCAAACAATTCTTTTTGCAAATTGTAGTGGCAAAGAAAAAAAAGTGTGAAGACCAACCAAGTGAAAATCCTTCAACCTGTTGAAACACCATGACTATGAATGAAAATGACTGATGAAAGTTTTTTATAATTGAACAAAAAGGAAAAGCTCCACATGTTTTGTGCTTTTCATTTTATATTTTATTCATAAATAATAATAACATATTATCATCAGGTTTTAGATTTAAACTCTTTTTGGGTGTCAAGGCCTAAATGAAAATGTACCACTGTTCATGAAACACTTTCTTAAGGGTTCTTGAAGGGTTAGATAGTTAAGGGTTTTTAGCTTAAGGGTTTTTAGCAGGGTGTCACTAGAGATTTATGAATAGGAATGCTGAGCTATTGCTAGGAGGGGTCTGGAGATATAGTAACCCAGATTTTTTAATGATCTTAAATTGTCTGCTTATTATAAATATTTAAAGTAGCAATAGGTATAAAACTTGATTTCTTTAAAATATGATGATTTGGTGAATCTGGCACATAGTGGATCTAATTCTTTATAGCTATCCATCCACTAAAAGGCATAATGTAAGTCAGTCCACATTGTCTCCTCTCTTTTAGAAAAGTTGAAGCCCTAAAATATGTTATTCAACTACACAGATCATAGGTTTGCATAATTAAAACTATGTGACGTTTTCAGACCATTAATTTAGTGTAATCAACAATCTATCACTTTGATGTTGTGTGATGCGATGAATACTGAGGAGATATACACTGCGCAAACACACACACACACACACACTGTAATATTTTGCCGTACCCCTTTTGGCAATTTGGTAGTCATTGCATGTGTGAAAATGATTTCTTGTGCTCCCAGAAACATTATTCCATTATTTGAGTTCAGAAAATTTTCCCCCACACAATCAAGGGTAAAATTTCATTGATGCAATAAACTTGTCTGTTTACATTTACATAGCCAGCTGAATTCATTCTATTGCTGAGCCCGGACCTGACCAACTGCAACCCCAGATCATAGCACCGCCTGCAGAGGCTTGTACACCATGCATGATGGGTGCATCGCTTCATGCATGTCCCCGTTTCCCTTGCCATACATGTCCATCTCTCTGGAATACAGTCAATCTGAACTCATCAGTACTCATTTCCATCTGGTCACACAGCTGTAGGGTCCCAATCCTGTGGAAATGCTCTTACTTTCACTATTAAATACAGCTGTGATTTCTACTGTCCATTTTTATGATGCAACTTCACCAAGTCTTTAAGCAATCCCCAATTATGGTCATGCATGATTTTCTCTCCTGACCACAATTCTTCCATGAAGTTGACAGTTCAGCATTATCATTCCAGGTTTTAATGTGTTGGACAGTTCTTAACCCAATTTCACTGATTTCAAATCTCATAATTTCATGTTTTCTTTGACCCTTCTGAAATGTCGACCTTTTTTGGCCAGAGAATGTATGAAAGTAAAACAATCCTGACAGTAATTTTATTCATATCTATGTCATATCTTTGACTCTCTATCTGTGGAAGTCCATATAATTACTGTTAAAATAGAATTAAATGATGCTAGCTGTAATGACCCCTACTTGCCAAACATTCATAGTACTACCTACTCTCAATATGATGTATTTGAATGAAACCTAACGTTTATTAGTAATTTGTGACAATGCTTTCTTAATTTTCAGTAAGAGAAGCACAGCCAAGGCGACGCTAAATTAGAACACCAGCGGTCTCCCTCAGGTCCTAATGCTATGTCTACTTTGTCCATTCTGAGATGTCTCCACGTCTATACCACTTTTTCCTGTATACAGAGTAGGGCCTGAAGCCTATCCCAGAAGACCTAGGGTACGAGGTGATGTACACCCTGGACAGGGTGCCAATGCATCGCAGGACACACGCATACACACATGCTCATTCACACAATATGGGCAATTTGGTAATGCCAATTATCCTAATCTGCATGTCTTTGGACTGTGGGAGGAAACCGGAGTACCCGGCACATGCACACATACCTGAAGCAGGAATTGAACCCTTGACACTGCAGGTGCGCAGCAACAGTGCTAACCACTATGCCACCATGCCGCCTGAAATGCATTTATATGGTTGAAATATGAAGAATAAATTTTACAAGTTATAAATTATAAACTGGACTAGCATGTGTTAGATAAAATTAAAGAAACATTACAAATTCTGGTTTAAACTTTATTGTTACACTCAAAAAAAATGCTGGGTTGTTTCTGTAAACACATTGTTGGGTTGCTCTATGTTGGATCAAATGAAATTTAGTGGATCCTTTATAAATGAACACCTGGTTGGGTTATTTTGACCCAACAACTGGTTTATTCTTTATTCTCTGGTTTCTCCAAATGGCAGCCTGCAAAATGTTTGAAATATTACTGTTATTGTGTCACAAAGTGTAGATGTAAGAGTTGTTTAAGCGAGAATGTATGTGTGTACAGCTCAAAACATCAATCGGTTATTAAATATAGCATCTATTTAAAAAACTGCTGTAACGATGTCGGAGATTTGAGCTCCAGGCAGGCAATACAGGTGCCCTGGGCTCATGTAGCCGCCCAACTCTGCCTCACCTCTACAAGAACTTTTGAAAACTACCGCTGGCTTTGATGTCTCTGCAGTGGTTAAAACAGCGGATTTATTTCACTTTATGTATTTCTAAAAGGCAAGCTTTGGTATAATATGGTTATGGTATAATATTTCGCGACTGTGTGACGCATCCTGTACGCTGCGTTCCATTTGCAATATATCCGGTGTCCTCATACCCTCGAGTGTGCACTTCCAAGTCAAGTCTGTTCTTTGCGTTCTTGGAATTGAGACACGGCATGGCGAACTTTCTGGATCCTTCACTTCTGAAGCGAGGGGTACGCTACTTAAAGTGGGCAGTATTTTACTGGATCATACTCAGAGCAATTAGTATTTTATGGTAAGTTAATGTACATTTTTACTTATTATTTTAGTAAGTTGTGGTAGGAGTAAGCATATTTTATTGTTCAAATTAAATGCTTTGATATGGTGGTGTGGGGTTATATTAAAAAAAATATATAACCAGTGGTAAAGCGCTCGCCCTATCATCCAGAGATTGCTGGTTCGAACCCCGGGTGATGCTGTTGCCTCTCACAGTCGGAGGCCTAGAGAGCTGATTGGCCGAGCTCTCTCAGAGGGGAGGGATGAGAGGTACTTAGTGCTCCCACATTAACGACGGCTCTACAAGCCAATCAGGGACGTCTGTGAGCTCACGTAAGCGGAGGGAGCGGATAGTGCTGTTCCTCCGAGTGTGTTACGCCTCCCCCAACGGTGCGTGAGAAAGCAGTTCGAAAAAATGGTCGGTGACGTCACGTGGGTCGGTCTGCGGCTCTCCCGACTGAGTGGCGGTAGGAGCTTAATGTGGGAACCCCCTAGTGACTGGGAGGAATTGGACACGATTAAATTAGGGGAGAAAATCGGGGAAAAAAGAGGGAAAAATTCATTCTGTTTTTTATTATTCAAAAAATGAGAATGCGTCATTGTTTAAAACTAGCTTTTTCTTCATCCTTATGAAATATTTATTGTAAGTTGTAAATTCATCACTTAAATATCGTACTCATCTAGGGTTCGTTGAGAAATTGAAAAGGGGTGAATGTTTCGTATTAAATCCAGATGGAGCGCCTTATCCTATTATCCCTCACACGTTAAATAGTGAGGTAAATTAGTCAGAAATATACACTAAATTCATGTTCACATTATGTATTTTTGTGTATTAACAAGAGAAAAAATGTTTTTCTTTAAATACATATGTAGCTGTACGTCCTTAACAAAAATGCTTGATGTAAATGTTAGTTATATTGCAACACTAAATGATGGTGTGTAATCCACAGGTGGGGACCAACATGATGGGAATGATATCTGCAAAATATGGAGATATCTGAAGCATTGTTCCATGTTTTGTGTCTTGGGAATGAGACAAGAGGAACCCGACAGACCTTTCCCATTGTTGGAGGCAATGCTATTGATACAGATTCTTTGGTGGAGGCTGTTGATGTTTGTTATAAAGTTTTTTTTTTTATCTCTGATGTTAACTACACAAAGCAGTGTCTTCTCACCTTCTTCACCTCTCTCCAGCATACTGTAGATCAGATTAATGGTCACGAGTACTCATCTGTTAAATTTTTGAGGACAACAGTTTTTTCACCCCACATTTAATCAATAATATTTTTAAAAGTTTTATTGTTTTTGGTTTTAATGTCATTTTGAAGGAAATGAAATAATAATAGTTAAATAACAAATAGTTAAAATATTAAGATGGGGAATGTTTGATGCCATGTAGGCATTAAGATTTGTATTGAATATGTATATAAAAAATGTTTAAACATTGTATTAAATGCAAAAAATGCAATTTAAGTCAGATTTACAGGGACCTCTTGTTTTTATTGTTTTACAGAGTGTTTATGTCACATTTATTTTATATTTAACATAAAATAATGGTATTATATGACTTTGTCAAAATTGAGTTATTCACATTTTCTTATTCTGTGACAATCTATTTACATTATGTGAAGTTCTGTACATTTTGCATCTTTTTTGATGCAAATGGAATGTGTCAACCCAGCAAGAGTGTCAATTTAACCCACTCATTGGGTCAGATGAACAACCCAGAATTCTGGGTTAAATGGTTAATCCCAACACTTGGGTCAAAACAGTGTTTTTAGAGTGTAGGTTAAACAATTAGAGACAATTACTATTATTAGAATAGGTAAATAAAACAACAAATCTGACATTTCTCACATTCATGCAAAGAAAGTAATGATATTTTAAAAGGAATCTACATTATAGCTTGGATATTGACAATGGGGCCAGCCAAATGCAAAAAATATCCCTAACTCTAACCCTTGCTTAATAAGTATATACAATCAGATTCTTGTATGCAGCCAAGTCAAAATCATGCCAGAGAAAAGAATTTCTGGAAGTTAAAGCTTACTTATGCTTTTGGTCATCTTTCCTCTTACTCTCTTTGACACTACACCCACAAGCACCCAAAGCCAGGGAAAAAGCACAATGCCCCCTCCCGCCCTCCAAATTACATTAGTAACAGCTTTCATTCCCTCACTATTCGAGTAGGTGTCATGAATTGGAGCCAAATAGCTAAAGACACTGAAGGGCGTCAAGAACTGTGAGAGAAAGAGACAAACTTTTGGATGTGATTGGATTACAATTTTAAGCACTGAGTATACAGACTCACTCCAACTCTGCACATGAGCAATAAATTTAAAAAATTTTTTTTAAAAAGAACATGCCACATTACAGCCACCACATATTTTTTTTAATTATTGAAAAGGTGGGATATCTGTTCCTTATATCCATTTTTTACAAGAAAATAAATTTGGATATAATAATTTATGTTGAAAGTAATGAGATCGAAATTTTATCTTGCACAAGCTCTGCTAAGGTAGAGTACATTATTTCAGATTAATCTGCAGCTGTTTTATTTCAGTAACATTAGCATTTCATTCCACAATCTCAGTGCAGAAACAAGCCGAAATGTCAATCAGTACGAGTTGACTACACTTCATCATTCTTTCCTACCTTCATCATCTCTGTTACCCCCCTCAAGCTCTACTATAATGAGTGGGTTCACTTTGGAGCCACCGCACAACAATCAGCAAAACTACATCATATGTATATATTTCTTCCTCGCGTTCTTACGTTTTTGTTTTTTTTTTTCTTCTTTTTTTTTTCCAGACGATTAAAATAATGTGAGGAGTGAAGCGGGAAGCACCCCGCAAGGCTCGGCGGGAGGTCTGTTTAGTGTTGCAGCAGGCGAGCTGGAGAGTTGAGAGTAGAGAGGACTCAGGCAACGGCTCTGGGTTGGGAGTGTTAACGAGATCCGATGGGCCCCTCTGTGGGCCTGGCCTGTATTAATCCATCCCAATAAATAATTAAAGTGGCCTGCTGCCTGGGTTATGCCTGCATTATCCTGCTACAGGAGCGCTGATGTGCAAACAGCATTGTTGTTTTTCCATGTGGGATTACAGAGCAGGTCAAAAGTTTATAGATTTTTTTTACTCATTTTTCGGCAGCTAATGGAAACACTAAGGGGAGCTATCACTCTCAATTAACAGTATCACATACAGTATTCCTCTCAGCCCGCCTGTGGGAAAGCTATAAAATTCAAGCTTTCAACTTAAGAAAATATTATTTTGTCCATGCTATATGAACGATTACTGACGATATTGTGTACAAATGTGTAAATGCCATTCGACCTGCATGCCATTTTAAGACAAATTCATAATGAAAAAATAGGGCACATGTAGAATTACGAGGGCCCTAACCTCTTTCTCTTGCAACACGCCTGAAAATTACATAGGGAAGAGCAGCAAAGTGCTCGTGTCTGGTCGGCTAAATGGAGGAACCAGTCGAGCTCCTTTTTAGTGCTCAGTTCAGCCACGTAAAAACGCTGCCAAGACGGACCTCAGTGTTTAAGTGCAGCTTTCTTGCTCTCACCATGGAGAGACACAGTTAGAGAGACAGAGAGAGAGACGGAGAAATGGAGGGAGTACGAGGAAAAAGAGGGAGTGTTCACAAAACTGTGGAGCTATATATGATACAGACTTCATCTCAGACATTGCTTTCCTCTCCTCCCTATTTATAAACTCCTCACTGTATCATTCCAGCCCTAAAAACAACTTTCATTCATGTCTCCAATGAAAGCCATCTGCGCCATTCAAATATACAATTTTACTCCGTTTTGCTCATTGTAATACTACCTAGCGTCCCGAATGTCCGAATTCACCGCTTCGAAAACTTAAATTAGCAGGGCAGGATTGTAAAGATTCAGACATGCAGCCTGCCAGGTCCTCCTCTCACATGCTGCTGAAAATCTGTTATTGTGGACATTTTTAGACAAAGTTAAACTATGACTAAACATGAAACAGCGATTAAACATGAAATGATGGTTTTCTTTCTTTTATCCTTCCTTTATTCGTCTGCTTGCTTATTATTGTAAAAAGTGATCTGCTTTTTGTTTTAATAATTTAAAAAAATATTCAAGGCCTACTGTGAAATTAATTTCAAAATAGTTATAATTCTAACACTCCATAGTGTGGAGAGAGAGAGAGAGAGAGAGAGAGAGAGTATGTGTGTGTGTGGTCCCTAAACCCACTTCCCCACGCCGAGATAATAAGCTGGCTTATCAGTACAGGACATGGCCAGCCCCCTGTGGAGTGACAGGTCAGAGAGTCTAGGCTACCGAGGATTCTGGAGATGATAAGGCGAGAGAACGAGGGATAGCGAGAGCGCGGGAGAGAAAGAGAGAGAGAGAGATTGGGGGAAGGAGAAGCTCAGGCCCCCAGAAAGCAGAGGCAGCTGCTCAAGCCTATCAGGTCCACCAGGAACGCTCAGAACTCATTAGCATAAATTCAAATGACAAATGTGGCCGGCACTGGCAGAGACTAATTAATTCACATAGGGGGAAAAAATCACGGGCATTAGACACCAAATCCTCCACCGCCAGAGGACTGAACAAGTGTTAAAGCGCCTGGGCCTCTCTCTCTCTCACTCTTTCTCTCTCTCTCTCTCTCTTTCTCTCTGTTCTCCGTTCCTTTGTTCATCTCTTTTCCCGTGGTGGCCCTAACAGTCTGTGAATGCAGAAAGACAAATTCAGAGAGTGTGCTACTGTACATATCTGCATGAGAATTATCGACATATGCTAAAAGGTTGCGATCGTTCACATTCCATCACACCAATACCCATAGTCGTTATGATGGAGGATGCACAGCTGTACACAAAAAACTCATCCAGTCCTGTTTGAACGGGACCAGTGTTTCTCTCTACATGACTGCCATTCACATCACAGGGGAAGGATAAGGGCACCCCCTTGTGTTCCTCTAGAGCAGAGAGTTATCCTGAAGCACACACTTCTCACTTTAGTGCATTTACCAAACCACAGATTTTGTATTAAAGTACAGTACAGCATTTAAAGAATATATCGAATTATGTTCAATTTGAATTACATGAAAAGGTATGTGTGTGTGTATACAGTATGTATGTATGTATGTATATATTTAAAGAACGTATTTCGAAAGTGATTCCTGAACAACACAGATAACTAATGTGACTGAAACAATCTGTTTTGCTAAATACAGGCAGTGAGGATGAAAAAAAGGGAAGAGTATAATGTTTCTGTGACCATTTGTAGTGATGTATGGTCTTTTTTTATCAAGGGAATTTAAGAGAGCAGCCAGCACTCGCGGACTTCCCCCTTGGGGCTTTTGTGATGAATTTCCAAGCAATTATTAATAAATAGCATTCAGAGTATGTAAAAATTAGGCTGGGGGAAATCTGTCCTTTAGACTAGAGCTACTGGATTTAAAGCTTGACTGAATGTGATTACAGAGTTAACTGCCCGGTTTATGTTTTATCAACAGGATTTTTTTTTTCATTGTTTCATACAGTTTGGTATTATATATTACAATATCACGAACGGATTGCAACATCTGGATTCTATCAAATCCATATTTTTCATATAATATCACATGGAATTGATTGTAACGCATCTCACTTTCGGTCTTTCACAGCATGTTTGTGTGTGTGCTTTTGTTTATATGTGATTCATCCATGCACAGTACTCATAATCCCTCATCATCATCATTTTTTTATTTCATTTCCCCTTTTGTTTATAATGACTGTAATCTTCAACTGAATATGAATGTGGAAGTTTACTACACTGTCTCATCTTAATTTTAGTGTCTAACTATATTTCTTTTCATGAGTATTTTTAAAACTGCATCATCACACAGACACACTGACACCGGTCTGCTTTCTATTTTATCCAACATGCCAAGCAACACCTGCAAAAAGCATTATCTTTAGCCAAGTATTAAAATACGTCAGGAAAGATCCACTATGGTAGACAGTTAGACCCGTTTCAAAACAAGGCCATAAATGTCCCAAGGGGAAAAAAGAAAGAAAGAAATCAAGCTATTATGTGATTACCATTCATTTAAATATCAAGACATCATTCTTTCCACATTTGTATTATTCCATTAAAGCATGAACTTTGACACGTACTGCGCGTCCTTTACTTTACAATGTCTCTGATGGTCAGTTAACTTGATCCTGTATTGCCTTTTAATGTCTTTGGCTGCCATGGCAACGGCATAACATGTCGTCATGTTTAGGTCACTTAGCTAACGTGAAAATAATTCACAGAAGCAATGAATTTTATTCTGCTTCACCATTAATTGTGGTTCATTTAGATCAGCGTACAGCAGAGGTCCCAGCACACACACAAACAAAATAATAATAATGAAATGAAACATGACAGAGGCTGCTCAAGTCCATACAGAGAATTGTGTATTGAGTTTCTTTATATAAAAATGTTTTCACTTCACCTCCCTAAAAAAAAGGGGAAAAAAACTATCCATGTTTTCTGAAGAAAAAAAAATAGAAAAAAATAAAGCACCAATCAGATAGAAACGACCAGGACATAAACCAGGGCAATGTTACAGTAGCAAATGACAAAAATAGTGCACAGGAGGTTGGATTTTTTTAATAGTTACAGGGTTGTGTTAGTGATTGCGGTGTCACCGTGGTGTCTCGTCATGACGTGTGTCTAATCAGTGACAGCACAATGCAAAACCTGATGCAAGAATCTTGTAAAAATGTAGATGTTGTAACCTCTGCAAATGGCTTCATTAAAGCGTATGATGTAAAAACTCATGCATAGCCAGTCATTTGCTTTCTCATTTTTACAAATAGGGAAAGCCTTCAATATTTTCCTAAATCAGTCCATAACACATATTAACATTTTTAAAAACTAATATAATAATGTTTTTTTTTTTTTATTATTATTTTTAATGAAAGAGGAAGCCTGTGTTTATGGAATAAATAAAAGGTACACATTCTACAAGAATGGAGTGTTTCCCTGCGCATGGGGTGAGCTGATCTGTGTATCTGTCTGTCTCAGAGATAAGCTCAAAGTCCTGAAGTGAGGAAGAGAAATGGTTTCATGGCTGGCCTGACGCTTTGTATTAGCATGTCTGAAATGTGCATCATCTGCTAACACTTGGACATGGTGTTGCTGTGGCTGGTGGTCGGGGCCCCATAATGCACCAGCCACAGGC
>JAQMYG010000014.1:12539988-12554263 GCA_030014215.1 Clariallabes teugelsi | reverse complement strand
ACACACACACACACACACATTATACATGCAGCGAAAGATCAAGTGAATTTTCATTTTTGTTGATGCTGTTAAGAAAATGATCATATACAAAAGCAGTTGCTCATAAATAACTCATAATAAAGTATTTTAAGTAAGGAACTATAATTGTATTACAATTAATTATTGTATGCAATACTGTAAGCGTATTCATGTCGTATGTTTTACTGGAAACTCTTCTCAAAACCGTACATGCATTTACTGTAAAACTGACATCATATTGTACTATACTGTAATCCTAATTTAGTTCAAAACTGCTAAATCCTTTACAAATTTGCACTAGCAGGTTTCTTTATTGTTAAACCTTCAACAGAAAAAAAAACAACAGATGTTAATTTGCAACAAAAAAAAAATCACTATACCTGGAAAAAAGAAAAAAAAAAGCTCTCTGTTTTTACTTAATTTACGCATGCATCCATTTTATGAGATTAAACTGAGTAACAGTAGCGAAACTTTTTTTTGTATATTTAACATAATTTTGTCATGTACTTTCATCGCCCTGGGGGAAAAAATGTGGAAAATATGTGAATTGATCACGCTTACACTGCACAGTTCATTCTAGTAATTAGAAACCTGTTTAAATGAAGTTTAGCAAAAGCAATGAAATCAAGTGTTGAGACACTTACTGAAACCTAAAACCAGGTGTGAGAACACACTGACCCTAAGACCAAGTAAACAAAGCCATTTTCTAGTGCCCTTTCAGCTAATTAGCTTAGACAATAGCTAACAATAACTCAAGGCACAGCAGCAACTTACTATCTTATAAGATAAGCTAGCTAACTCAGTAAATTGCACAATAACATTTTGTAAGGAAACTGTTGTTGAAAACTCAAAAACTATTCTAGATAATTTAGCTAAATGTTTTCAAAGCTCACATTAAGGTAAACACCTAGCTCGCTAATTATTGTCTTGCTAACAGAACAGTTTGAGCATGACCTTCCTACTCAACTGCTTTAAATTTACACAAACTTAATTTACACATATTTGCTTTAATTCATCAAGTGACTAAATATTTGATTATCAAACAAACCTCAAGCTCTGTAAATGACTTTTTTTTTTTACACTTCCAAATTGATAGCAATTCGAACCACTTAATCTGTATAAAAAGTTTAAGAAGATTAAGGACACTGTAAAGGTGGGGGAATCAGACATAGCTTTCTTTATGAAATCATGGATTAAATTTCAGAAAATCCAATCCCATCACTGTTGAAGTTCTCTTGGGATCAAGTTCTTTGTGCCTCAGCAGTCATTTTGAGTTTTCTCGATCACAAACTGATCATGCCATGAACAAAAAATAATTTCATCCCACACATTATAATGGCTAAGCTTCTTTACAGAATGCATTTTTTTGCCGTAAGACATGAAACTTTTTTTTTTTTTTAAATAAGCACTGATGTAATGATGTCACACAATCTGTAATCCAAACGTCCTCCTCTTTGGCCCTGTCAAAAATCTCCTAAAATACCTGCGTCCATGCTGTTAGCTAGAGATATGCTCCAAGGCGCCCATTATATTCACCCGCGCCTGTTAGAGCAGCAGAGGATCATTATTTATTGGCATGGCACTCTTTTTGCGCTCTACGCATCTTACCAAAAGTGGATTTGAGGGGCTTCGTCTCCAGTTTATCTGTGTTTACACTGCCGCTATCGGTCATGTTCAGCAAGCCGCCTCCGTGGCAAGGTTGGCACCCTTGTCTTTTTTTTCTCGCCTGTGTCACTGAGGTATTAATCATTAGCTGTTTGCCCCCTATCAGCCTGCTGCATGAGAGAGGGTGACATTTCATATTTCGCTACAGACACGGTTAATATCTGCCTCTCGACTGTTAGTAAGCGTATGTGATCCGGTTGAGATGGCGCCATTTTCTTTCTTGAAATGACAAGAACATCTTTTTGGAGTGGCATGAAGGCTAAAAATGTAGCTGGCCCACTTGCGGCAGTTTGCCAACATATGAGTGTTCTCATTACTGACTGCTCCAGATCTTAAACATTCAGAAACCAAGCATTGAGTTTGGTTTGCTGCAATCACCAGTAACATGAAAAAGATTAAGAAATCAGTATAATTTGTATGTACAAATACCACTAATCGTCAACAAGCCAGCTTCTTTCTCACATTAGCTTGTACTTAGGTAATTAGCTTGGCTTCCCTGCCTTTTCTTTGTGAAGAGGCTACCATCACCATGCTTCCTCTAGTACCCGCTCTTTTGCACAAGGTCCTGTGGATATGCCTGAAAGCACCTCTTCATTATTTCCACTTGTGAATTTCATCCGTTTGGTGGAAGGCCCAGTAGCTGGCAGCAGAAGCGCTTGGCTCTTGAGCACCCTGACATCTCACATCCTCACAGTGCCAGGAGTGATGATTGCTTTATTATAAGTGTGATCAGATATTTCGAAAACCGTATCTATGTTAGGCAATGTCGGGTCATTACCAGATGCTCTGGTTATACTGGTCAAAAACGGGTCTATTCAAACTCAAATGACCTGAAGGTCGGTACTTCGTTTTTACAAATATATTTTTGAAGAAAGACAAGACAAGACAAGTTTCAAGAAAACTGCAAATACAAGAGCCATAGAGATCTCCTGCACAACTACACATCCTGAACAATTTTATTGTAGTAAGCTGATTTGGAAATGTATAAAAAAAAAAATTTAAAAAGTGGTACTGTGGGTAGTTTATGACTCCCAGATCTCCAGTTCAATCCTGAGTTATAAGTATTTTATTTGTGGAGTTTTATGTCCCTCTGGACTTATTCCTGTTTCCCCAGTTCCCCCCTCCCATTTTCCCAAAAATACATGTAGGTAAATTGGCTAGGAAATGATTGAATTAGTGTGTGATCATAGTGCCCTGCATTCCATTCAATGTCTATTCCACCTTACACCCGTGTTTCCAGGACTGGTTCCAGATCAGCTGTTTCCATACCAGAATAAAGCAACTCCTGGAGATGAAAGAATAAATGAATGAATGAATGAAATTGAAAAATGTCTGTGCTAACTTGAAGCAAAAAGAAACTAAAAGAAACCTATCAGAAAATAATGTGACGTGATGTCTAATGATAAAACAAGAGAAATGGTATCATGAAAGCTAAATGCCCCAGTTATGAAGATCACAACAGGGAAATCCACAAGAGGAAACTGTGGGCAGCTTTATCAATCCAGTGGAATACATTTGTTTTATTTTCTCTCTCTCTTTCTCTCTCTCTTTGTTATTTTCTCAAATACAGACTTGGTCTAATCCTTTATTCTTCATTGTTCAGTCAAGCCAGACTCCAGCTGAGTGAAATTACTTTTCACCAGCGATGGTGCAAAGAGACTCTTGTCAGTACACTCCTTTGGGGTTACATTAGACAACACTGATAAATGGATTACTTTTAAATGGCTAACCAAAAAATCTGCATGACATAATTCTCCATTTTGTTAAGACTCAAGTAATTGGCAATGAACTCACAGTCTGTCAGCTCAGTTCACCGGGTGGATACAATAACTGGCATTCCTCAGCAACATTAAACACCATTTCTCATTTAGTCGAAATTTTGCGCATGACTAGCCAAAACCAACCGCTCTGCTAAAATCAACAGATTAACAGGGGCCAAAAGGGGTGTTGACTTTTATGAACAATACAGTCCTATTCAAGATACCACCCGAGCAGGCGACATTAGAAACCCAACGAAAATCACGTCGCATATAAATCACCCGTACTTCTGACAGCAGGCACAGCCTCTCTATTCTATCGTGGGTTGATAGGATTGTCAGCCAGGGTTCTGAGAAAACCTCCCAAGTGATGTCATTTCCTCTGCTGGAAGCATTCTGACCAAACAGTCTCTGCTGTAGACGCAGTGTGGCTAGCCGTCTGTCTTTCATGCTCTCTTCAATGTTTAATCCATAACACTTGTCGCATGGCATTAATCTACTGAGCACCACTGACCAACCTGGCCCGGATTCAGCTGGCCTATAAAAATATTATTGGTCCATTTTAAGAGGATTCTGGTCTGCCTTGCTCCAGACTCTAAATATATGTCCATAATTTCTTCGTCTTGTATATGACCACAACATTCAACTACATCAGCTCTAAATCTTTACAATATTTCCACTCTGGTATGCCTGTACTGTATATGCCTCATGCACACTCAACAAATGTCACTTCTACAGTACATTTATTAAATGCTCTTGTGAATGGCATGACTTCAATGAGGTTAGTAATGATCATACTCTTGATCCAAAACCAATTTCGCTGTCTTCCTTCCTATAAGAGTTGGAAAATCCACTCTGAGTCAGTCAGATATTCATCTTCATACTTTATGCACATCAGTGGTGTCCAGGAATTACTGTGTAATGAGTAAATACTGATTTTTTTTTTTCAATTGACACTGACATTGCACAGTTTTAGTCTAGTTTGGTTAACATTTTCATGCATTATTCACAATGCTTTTGGTCTGTCCAGCTCTCTCACCTGGTCATCATAAAGTTTCAACCTCCATACTAATACCATAGTCAACCCTATCACACCCTTCATCTCAGAGACCACTAACCAGCGAAGCTGCACTCAGCACAGCTGTGTCATATAGCTACAGTACACTGTATTCTGGAACTTTAAGTACCGTTTTTGCTTTCTCCACCACATCTACTTTAGATTTTTCATTAATATGACTTTAATATGGGCATTTCTGGAAAATAGTGATTGAGAAAAAGACGCTGTCACGGCTTAGTTTTCACGAGCTTATAGCAATGCATAAGTTTATCCCCTAAAGTCATAAGGGGTTTCAGAGTAGAGCTTCACTTTAAGGTCAGGACTTCGATCTGTAATTTCTACAGAATGCTGAACGGACATGGGTTTAGAGATGATCCTTGTTTTTCGCAGTGTGACCCGAGGAGCTGGGTCAGATTACAGCTCGGTTACTGTCCTCTCACTCCAATAACCCCGTCGTGATTGACACTTCCCTCCTCTGCCTTCACCTTGGCCCCTTCCCACACTCGTCACGGCGGGCACCGGCGGGCACGCCAGGCCTGTCAATTAGCAGCTAATGTAGGGTGCAGCTGTATGTCAAACAACACTTTCCCTCGTGGCCAACCGCGCATCAAATGTCCATCTGTCTGCCTGCGGGATTGCGATGTCTTGTTACTGAAGAAGAACGGAGGGGAAAAAACAGCCAGAGGGAGAGGAGGACAGTCGAAGGGAGGCTGGCGCATTAGTCACTCGCTCTCTAACACTTGTCCTAACACAAAGAGACATCACAGTTCAATTGTTTTCAGAGCTAAGCTTGTGTGAAGGGAATGATGTGTTTGGGCGGAATGGATTCTTCTTGACCACTTTTTTAATAGAAAATTCCAGAATGTTTTCATTTTATGATTGATTTCTGTTTGAGTAGGACTAAAAATTAACAAAACCATTACAGATATCCGTATCTGCTGTATCTGTAACTGCAACAGCGTCTAACCAGCTGGCAAAACACAGATTATGCTGATCAACCCGGTAGAAGGAAAATAGTTTCTAAAATGTAAAATTGCAGATTTTTTTTTTTTTTTAAGAAAGAAAAATAGCATAGTTGTAAGGTGCATAGAAAATCAAACATTTGGACAAGTAATGCGGAAGCCTGAAAATACTAGCAGACAAGGATGGTGTACCAGTTTGGACGGCTCAGCCTGTGTTTTGGCAGCTGGTATCAGGTCAGACTAAAGATTCTTAGACCAAATATTTAGCCAACATTGGCTTGAATCACTCAGGATGAGAACATAATCATTGGGAACAATCGCTTATTCTTTTTCCATAGTGCTTTTCCTGTGAAGAGTCACGCAGCATACCCAAAGGGACACAAGTATGGGACACCCTGACACACATAGAGACTAAGGATCATAAAGCATCCCACCATGCCTATATGTCTTTGGACTGTTGAGGGAAACCGAAGTACCTGGAAGAACAAAAAGTTGGGAGAACAAGGAAACTCCATGCACACATATCAGAAGTGAGATTCGAACCTGCAACCCTGGAAGTGTGAGGTAACAATGCAAACCACCGACCCAGCATACCCCTCCGTTCGTAACATATTCACATTTATCTCACTCACTCATCGTGTATACCTCTTTAACCTGGTCTCAGGGGCCTGGAGCCTATCTCAGGAGACTTGGGGCACGAGGCTGGGTACACACTGGACAGGGTGCCACAGGGCGCGCGCGCACACACACACACACACACACACTACTGGAAATTTGGAACTCCAGTTAGCATAATCTGCATGTCTTTGGACTGTGGGAGAAAACCAGAGTATGCAGAGGAAACCCACCAAGAATGGGGAAAACATGCAAACTCCATACACCGGACCCTGGAGGTGCAAGGCGACAGTATAAGTAACACACCATGCCACCTCACATTTATCTCACTCACTCACTCACTCATTGTCTATACCACTTTTTCCTGATGGTACAGATGATGAGTGAGTAATCAGTGTGGCCTGGAGCCTATCCCGCGGTGGTGTCCACCCTGGACGGGGTGGGAATCCATTTATTAGCCTAATCTGCATGTCTTTGGACTGTGGGAGGAAACCGTAGCACCCAGAGGAAACCCAGCAAGCACGGGGAGAACATGCAAACTTCACGCCCACAGAGCCGAGGCGTGAATCGAACCCCCGACCCTGGAGGAGCGAGGCGCGAGCGCTTTCACATTGATCTATTCGACTTTATTCCGCATACTTCTCTCAGCAGAATTTCAGAGATTTCCCTGTGTTCTCCTGTGTGCCCTTTCTCCCTGTAACACGATCATCATCTTATAAGAGCCCTATCACCTTTTAAAAATAACAGTAATTACCTCTCCCAAGGCAAAGCCAGACAAAGAGTCCCCTGGATATAATTAGTCATCTGTCAACAGCCATCAGTTTCTCGTGTCTGAGGAGCGTGTCAGACATTATACCTCTGAATTTCAACCGATACGCGCTTGCCAAACGCACGCGCTGCAGTCACACTGCCAGAGCCGGAGGTTGCCAAAAAAATATTTAAGGAGTTTAATAAGAAAATTACGCATGTCAAACCCTATCAATCATTATTAGTGAAACGGGCTTGCGGTTATTGACACGTAAGGAAATTTCAGGTTTTAAAAAATGAGAAGCATGCCAAGTTATAAATGTGTGGAATTATGAGATGTGTGTTTCAGAGCCAGAACACACCGGCTTTTGTCAGGAATGTTTTGATCACGAGCGTGCTTTTAATGGAGCAGGCTAAAATATAGTCAATGTCACCCTCTAGCGGTAATAATGTGACAGTGCAATGTAGACAATTCAGACACAATGTGACTGTTCTCTTTATTTGAAACGTATTACTCGCCTAATAAATAATTAAACAAACAAATAAATAAATAATGTAGACAAAACGGGAAACGAGCTAATGATCAGCTGAAGGAACATGACTTTAGAGGAAAGTAGCAAAGAAAGAGAGCTCTGTGAAAGTGGAAAATAAAAGAAAGGGAAAAAAGACAACCTGTTCTCGTAGGTCACAGGTATGATTTTATTGGGTATAATTTATAAAAGTGTTCATTATTCATTAGTGTATTATTATTACTAATATTATCATGGCAGACTGGTGTATTGGTTACCCCTGTGGCCTCGCACCTCCAGGGTCAAGGGTTCGATTCCCACCTTGGGTATGTGCATGGAGTTTGCATGTTCTTCCTAAGCATTTACATTTAGGCATTTGGCAGACGCTCTTATCCAGAGCGACTTACATTTTTATCTCATTACACAACTGAGTAGTTGAGGGTTAAGGGCCTTGCTCAAGGGCCCAACAGTGGCAACTTGGTGGTTGTGGGGTTTGAACCTGGGATCTTCCGAACTGTAGTCCAATGCCTTAACCACTGAGCTACCCCTGGCTTGGTGGGTTTCCTCAGAAGAACATGCTGATTGTGTGTGTGCCCTTCGAAGTCCCAAAGTCTCCTGGGATAGGCCCCAGGTGACCCTGTACAGTATAAGTGGTACAGAAGATACTAATGAATTAATTAATAAAATAATCTGTAGTTATAAATGATCTGAGTATTAATATTTGTTCAATTGGTATTATTGTGCATATAAATCTGTTAATTCAATTGATTACTATATACAGTGTTTATAAAGATGCCTATTTATTATTACAGTGCCTAACAAAAAAAAAAAAAAAAGTATTCATACCTCTTAAACTTTTCTACATTTTGTCACGTTACAGCCACAAATGTAAAAGTATTTTATTGGGATTTTATGTAATAGACCAACACAAAGTAGCACATAATTGTGAAATGGAAGGAAAATGATCAATGGTTTTTAAAAAAATCCCTGGCGGGGTCAGGGAAAAAGTTATGGGAGAAGTCTAAACCAAGCCTAAACCATAACTAACACTGTACATCACCCTGAACACACCATCCCTACTGTGAAACATGGTGGTGGCAGCATCATGTTGTGGGGATGTTTTTCTTCTGTAAAATGAGGAATGCTAGTTAGAGTTGATGTAAATATGGATGGAGAAAGAAAACCTGCTAGAGTCTAAAAAAAGACTTGAGACTGAGGCGGAGGTTCAACTTCTAGCAGGACAACGATCTTTAACATTCTGCCAGAGCTACAATGGAATGGTTTAGATCAAAGCATATTCATGTGTTAGAATAGCCCAGTCAATGTCCAGACCTAAATCCAATTGAGAATTTGTGGAAAGACTAGAGAATGTGTGCTGTTCTCGCCATCCAATCTGAGCTATGGTTCCAAAGAATGGGCAAAAATTTCAATTTCTAGATGTGCAAAGCTGGTAGACATGGGAGAGACATACCCCAAATGAGTTGCAGTTGTAATTGCAGCAAAAGGTGGGTATAAAAAGTATTAATAAATTTTACAAAATGTTTTATTTTTAAAAAAAAAAAAAAAAAAAAAAAAAGAAAACTATTTATAATTTTCACATTTATGTGCCACTTTGTATTGGTCTATCACATAAAATTCTAATAAAATATATTTTTAAAAAATGTTATTAAAAAATTTCAAGGGGTATGAATACTTTTGGAAGGCACTGTATATATATACTACTTCTACTACAGTATCACTATTTCATATGTACATCATCTTAGGGTTGTGCTAGATGCCCAGAAACACACCCTGAATAGAATGCAAGTATACAGTTCATTATTATTATTATTTTTTTTTTACTAGTAGTATTAGTAATTCAAAGCATGTTACAAAATATGCATTGAACTATAGGGCCAAATGTGGCAGGCTGTGATGCATTAGGTGTTCAGATACCGTTCTATCATTGGCAGCATTGACATTTTTCAGCAATTTGTGCTACAATGGTTTTTCTGTGGGATCGGACTGGACGATCTAGCCTTTGGTCCCCTTGGGTACCCATGATCCTGTCACCAGTTTACTGGTATATATTTGATAAACAATGATATTCAATTCACCTGGCAGTGGTGTTAATATTCTTTAAATGTAAAGAAATCACAAGCACAACGATTCAGAATAGAAAGCCAGTATATTGTACATTGTTGAACAAGTGCCTGTATATTTCACCAGCTGCAGCGACAGTAGTGTGAGGTATTATAGGTGTTTTAACACTCAGAGAGGCACTAAATATAGTGTTGGTACAGTAAGGCTCCGCTCAAAACACCTGATATATAGGATTCCTGAGCAGCAAGACAATGCAAATATACACATTTACAGCAGCATTAACATCAACAACGCACATTAGCACAAAACACAGTTACTCATATGCATATTTGGCAATGCAAATGCCACATAATCTTAGGATTATGCCTTGCAATATGTTACTCTGAGGTATAATGCAACATGAACAAGGCAGCACAAATGCATGACTTTCAATCTCAATGTGACACTGCGTATAATAACCTTCCATCTCCATACAGAACATGTGCAACATTTTAAACCAGAGCCAGAAAACAAAATAAATCACAAACATCATCATCACTCCATATCCTTGCAAAACATGTGCAAAACAGTGAGCTGAAATAGAGCTGTAGACTTTCAGTTTGCAAAAGACAATAAGATCAGCAAAGTATTTACATGGTAAATGAGGAAGCCTGGTTCTCTAGCACTCGCACACTTTCTGAGTTTCCTCCTCAAACATACACAGCAACCAAAGGGGGAAGAAAATACAAAACACTGCCTATGAAGGATTTCGTAATCATATATGATATGACAGAAATGATATACTGAACGATGTACAATGCATTCATAAGGCATTTTACGCAGTTATAATCATTTACTAAAATGTGCTACAATTTAGAGCAATGCTCATTATGCATATCACATAATGCCTTAAAAGTATAAATACATTTTACTTACAACATTACTTATGACTTATTACAATACAATTATGTTAGAAATATCATTAACAGTAAATGTAACAAAAATTTTAAAAAGGCAATAGAGTCTGCAAGACGAATTTTAATAGGCATTGGTATAAAAAAATTAATGCATTTTCAGAAATAATCAAAACACTATCTATAACACCTTATGAATGTATTATAACTACACCGAACAGCCATAATATTAAAATACAAAAAATTAAGCCCAATATCGTGTAGGTTCCCAGTTGTGTTGCCAGGGCAGCTCTAGATCCTCGGGGCGTGACTCCACAAGAGTTTTGGGGACGTGCACTGGTGTCTGGCACCACAACGTTAGCAGTGGATCCTTTGGGTCCGGTGGGTTGCAGTTTTGGGCCTCCATGGATCAGACATGAATGCTCTGTTGGATTAAGATCTGGGAAATTTGGAGACCGGATCAACAACCTTGATCTATTTTCAATATGGCCAAATGTGGCAGGCTGTGATGCATTAGGTGTTCAGATACCGTTCTATCATTGGCAGCATTGACATTTTTCAGCAATTTGTGCTACAATGGTTTTTCTGTGGGATCGGACTGGACGATCTAGCCTTTGGTCCCCTTGGGTACCCATGATCCTGTCACCAGTTTACTGGTATATATTTGATAAACAATGATATTCAATTCACCTGGCAGTGGTGTTAATGTTATGGCTGATCGTTATAGGTGCTAGAATGTGTTACTGAAAATGTTTGTGCTCGTAAAAGGAAAATACAATGCATTCTAACATACCTTTACCATGCATTGGTGAAAAGTGAAAAAAAAAAGTATGATATCGACATAGCAGTCCAACTCAGCATGAATCATTAATCACATTTAAGAACACAAACAATATTACACCATTCTTCTTCTTCTTAAGATTCATTTAAATGTAGTGTCTGTGCTTCATAAGTGTCACATGCGAAGTTTGCTTTGGCACGCAAAATCAACTCAACTATCTGCACAGCGTACACAACTTTGTACACCTCTACCCTGTCTCTAATTCAACTAACATTTAATATTTACATCCTTGTTAACTGGGAATCCGGATAAACAGCAACGCAAGATTGTTACCCTGTGTTGTCTGGTTACTCCATTCAACTTACAGTAACAAGCTTTTACACTCCTCACATATCATCTTTATCTACATTGCAATATACAGTATGCTCTTGCTCCGAGCAGGCTTAAACAGAAATACATTCATCTGGTATGTCACGTGTTAATATTAAGCAACATCTATTTCTTTTTTTTTTTTTTTTACACTTGTCACTTTGCACTAATTCCAAAAGACTTTTTCTGTACATTTTTTTCGAATGCAATGACAGAATCTTAACACTATCGCAACAATTTCTTGACCTATCTGATGGTGTAGGATTGGTGGAGGCTGCAGATCCTGCAGATGTTCTGGATCTGTCAAGCTGTAAGATACTCAACTGAACTAGAGTAAAGAGGAATAGCAACCTGGAAGTTTTCAGATGGTTCTGCATATAGGAAGTCACTATAATGTGAACTGATAGCTACATCGACAGGTGTACACAAATCTGATTGGTCGCCTGGCATTCCAAGCATCCTTATATCACGGTGTGCATCAATCTGCTTGTTTGCTACATAATATTGCGCTTCCTGGTTCAAACTGGCTATTACAGTACTGTTAGTGACATCATCAGTGAACGAGTATACATACAGTAGGATATTATTATTATTATTATTAGGGTGTTGAAAATACCTTCACATCACATTGTTGTTTATTTTTCTACTACAGCTCATCCGGGTGTGTTTTATTCATTATTCATTACTAGTTCAAAAATGTTTAAGTGTAATAAGCAAGCAGAACAACCGTCCTGTTTTTTTTGGTTAAGCGTTGATAAGGTTCTCAACCAAAATGTGTAATTTATGTTGATATGCAAGACTTTATGCTTTAAAACAGTTGTGTGCAAAAGTTAGTACCCCCCTTTTGAATTTTGTGTCTATGTGGTAAAAACATAATAAAAAAAAAAACATCATCTGATCATAGTCGGTCTTAGTATCAGGCAAATGCAACCTCAGACAAACAACCGTACAGTGGGACATACTGGAAAGCAAAGCGAAGCAAGTTTTTATGTATTTTTGTGGGTGTTTTTTTTTTTGCATTTTGTGCAAGATTTAGTGGAGACATAGCACCATGGGTCCCAAGAATGTTATGAAGCACATCAGCAAGTAAACTGAGCCACATTCAGTTTAGTTTTTACAGCAGCTGTTGCCAAGAGGATTCATAAATTCAGGCTAAGTGAGATTTGATGGCTATTTTACTTAATTTACATGTTTTTTCTAAATGTTTTTATATGCGATAATATGAATATAGTGTTGGCAATGGAAAATATTGATAATATTTTTGGGTGGCTGGAACAGATTATCTGCATTTGCATTATTTTCTAAGGGAACATGCGTCTTGCAATACAAAATTTTGCATTAAGAATTAAATTTGTATGCAGAGGCATCTCTTAAGCTCAGATTTCTTACAGCTTACCCTCTTAGACTTATCCTGTGGAAGCAGTAAGGGGTACTTACTATTACCCACATGATTTTTCCGTTTCGGCTTAAATAAATAATGGCACAGTTAAAAGTTATATGTTGTAGTCCATCTGAGATTGTATTTGCCTAATTCTAAGAGCCACTATAATTTGTATAACACAAAAACATAGAATTAAAAGAGGGGTAATAACTTTTACACGACTGTATGTACATAAATTGCAGTAAAAAAAAAAAAACTGTCAGTTTTTGAATACAGATCAAAGAAAAAAAGTGAATGTATTTCAATAATACCAAAACCATACCACTGTGGGTGATATTATATGCTACACATTGGCATAGCACTTTTAGAAGAGTCTCATACTGCAAATAAGATTAAACCATATCTATTCCAAGAAGTGACAATCCATGCCTTATATCTTTTCATTTTCGTTCTATTCTGTTAAGTATCTGACAATGACTACAGCCGATCATTATTGCTCAGTGCTGAATTTGTGCTGCATATTGTTGTATACAGTTCTAATAATTAGCAACAGGCACAACAGGAGTTGGAAGCCCGAAGTGCCAAGCTGGCTATAGACTTCACCGCACAGGTAGTCAACTTGTGACACGTTCCCGCACTAGAGATGTAGGTGGAGGCCAGCCTGTGTAGCCTCTTGGCTCCAAAAGCATTATAATGGCCAGGCATGATCTGCTCCACTTCCTCCTTGTCCACCATCTCTATCAGCCTCTGACAGCTGCGCACGTAGTCGCCAACCGCGCTGTAGGGCAGCCAGTCGATCATGGAGCCGTCGTAGACCACGTCTCCACTGAACAGTAACTTGTTGTCCTTGTCATGGAGGCAGATGCTGCCTCTGGAGTGGCCTGGCATGTGAAGCACCGTCAACTGACGGTCCCCGAGGTTGATGACATCGCCTGAAAAAAAATGAGAGGAAAAAAGGGAGTACAGCAACTGGATACGAGTCTGCATTGCAGCACTGACACAGCATAAGCTGAAATGACCGGAGCACAAGTTATTATGGGAAATGGAAATCATGTAATGCGAAGCAACTCGGCTACAAACGGAGACAATATGTTCTGTTAATACTGCATAAGCAATAAGGGTGTGACTCAAAGGTATTAGTCCAGTGACTTCAACTTCTTTCTCATTAGTCTAAATTATTATCCTAACCTAATATTGAAATTAATATAACGCATAAAAAGGAATTTATGTATGAATGTATGTATGTATATATGTATGCATCAGGGCATGACATTAACTTTTTTGCTCACTGGCCAATGTGGCAAGTGGATTTCCAGAGTCACTAGCCATTCCGCCTTTTTACTAGCCACAATTTTGTTACATGAAAATCGCAGTTTTTTCTTCACCATGATACGTTAATGTTTGTTATATCTAGATTTACTTATAAATGACAGCATACA
>JAQMYG010000014.1:12513372-12526289 GCA_030014215.1 Clariallabes teugelsi | reverse complement strand
TTGTGATTTGTTTTTATTTTTGTCTTTGCATTTAAGCATTTATAGCCATTAGAATGTTACAAAATTTTGCCTGTTGTTGAGATACCTGTACCACTGCTGTTGTTTTGTTGAAAAATTGAATTAAAAAAAAAAAGTTTTTTTTTAAATCTGATCCAACACTTCCATTCATTCATTCATTCATTCATTCATTCAGTCAGTCAGTCAGTAATCACTGGGTTCCAGGCATGGTCTCTGAGGATCAGGATCCTGTCTGAGAATGACTTCTAATTAATTTTCTCTTTTCCGGCACACCTACTGTAATTCTACTAATCTGCTAATGAACGGCCAATACTGAGTTGATCTGGGTGTGTTAGAGTAGGGAAAACGCTGAAATGTCCACAAACAAGAAATTGGTGCCTGTGATTTATATAGTAAACGATCAACTTTCTGACAAGTCGCTTTGAGAGGGAAGGGGAAACCAGAGAACATAAAGAACATCCACACACTGAGAGTATAACCTAAGACCAGATTTTATGACTACATTTTATGATTTTCTGGATATAATTAACACTACTACTTCTACCACTACTTCTGATGGGCATTGGTGGCTCAGTGGTAGGTGATTCGCCTGCCATGCGGAAGGCCCGGGTTCGATTCCCAGCCAGTGCCCAAACCACCCAGCCACTGGATGCAGTGCCGGTCCCAAGCCTGGATAAAATGGGAGGGTTGTGTCAGGAAGGGCATCCGGCGTAAAACCTGTGCCAAGTTGTTGTGCGGACTGGATATTCCACTGTGGCGACCCCTTGTTGGGAGCAGCCGAAAGACCAACAACAACTTCTATTACTATTAATATTATTATTATTATTCCCTTACTTACTCATCATCTATACAACTTTATATTGCATACAGTGTCACAGGGGGCCTGGAGCCAATCCCAGGAGAATAAGGTGGGGTACACCCTGGGACATAGAGTCAATCCATCGCAGGGCACACACACTATGGGCAGTTTGGGGATGGCAATTATCCTAATCTGCATGTCTTTGGATTGTTAAAGGAAACTGGAGTACCGGGGGCAAGCACGAACTCCATGCACACAGAACCAAGGCAGGAATCGAACCCGGACCCTGGAGATGCAAAGCAACAGTGCTAACCACTAAGCCAACATGTGGGCTTATTATTATTATTATTATATGAATATTATTTAAATCTTAATATTATTAGGGTTAAGGTTGGTAAGGCATTGGACTAGTGTTCAGTACCACCAAGTAGTCACTGTTGGGCCCTTGAGCAAGGTATTTAACCATCAACTGCTCAAGTGTATACTCACTCACTCACTCATCTTTTATACCGCTTTACCCTGTATTCAGGGTCACGGGGACCTGGAGCCTATCCCAGGAGGCTTAGGGCACGAGGCAGAGTACACCCTAAATAGGGTGCCAATCCATCGCAGGGCACACACACATACACACACTCACACACTACGGGCAATTTGAGAACGCCAATTAGTCTAACCTGCATATCTTTGGAATGTGGGAGAAAACCGGAGTACCCGAAGGAAACCCACCAAGCACGGGGAGAACATGCAAACTCCATGCACACAGAGATGGGAATCGAACCCAGACCCTCGAGATGCAAAGCAACAGTGCTAACTACTAAGCCACCATGCGGGCTTATTATTATTATTATTATTATTCAAATATGAATATGATTAAAATCTTAATATTATTAGGGTTAAGGTTGGTTAAGGTATTGGACTAGTGTTCAGCACCACCAAGTAGTAACTGTTGGGCCCTTGAGCAAGGTATTTAACCATCAACTGCTCAAATGTATAATGAGATTTTAAAAAATTAAGTCTCTCTGGATAAGGGCGCCTGCCAAATGCAGCAAATTATTATTATTATTATTATTGTTGTTGTTATTGTTGTTGTTATTTAGGTCTAACAGCATCCATAAAACTAATTAAAAACAGAGACTTCCTTCAAATGATTATCAGTAACATCATTGTTGCACATTGGATGTAAACCATCGCACACGAACACACACATATACACACTGTGCGCTCACAATAATGGGTCGGGAAAGTTTTGAGCTAAGAATTTCCCGTTTCGGGAGCGGTGCACCACAATTGACGGTCTCTTCCCGGACAGCAGGCTGTGTGGGACGCGTCGCTGGGTGGCGCTGTTTGAAGCTGTTTGCTGATAATGCGCTTAGCATGTCTCGGTGTGTGAGCAGACGGCGCTGCTGAAGTGCGCTCCGAGTTCAGTCCAGGAAAGCGGCATGGCAGCACGGCTCGCACCGAGCACTCGAGCGCGCACTTACTCTCAGACATTCACACACAACATCGAGTGAAAAGGCACCGACACGCATCCTTACTACTCTGTGTCTTATTTGGACTGTATGAAACTTGGCGCGCTTTTTTTTTTTGCCATTTGGCTGGAGCGCAGTGAGGACGCGTGGAGGCTCCGTTAGCTTTACGCGGTGACGGACACGCGCTCCTTGTGGTGTGAAACCCCCCCATGTACGCGTAACTGCCCCGGATTCTCTGCTCTTCCCCCCGGATCGTTAGCGCAAGGTGTTAGGTGAGTCGCAGTTATTTATCATCTTATGAAATAGCTGGATGCTGAACAGGTGTTTGAAACGGAGCGCACTATGTTTCACTAAGCCATGTGCAACACGTAGTAAATCCGGAGCTCTGCCTCTGCATCATGAACACACACACACACACACACACACACCAGCCTGGGTGCATAATTCTAATCTAATGCTCTCAGCGTCAGGAAGATTCAATTCAGGCTATATAATGCGCTTATAAACAATAACAGCTGCACGTGCTTGATCCATGTGCATATTATCCATCTTTCTTTTTGTCCCCCCTTTTCTGTTCTTTCAAGCAGCCCAATTAAATGAACCCACTGAATGCATTTTTATACCTCGACTGATTCTGTTATATCAGTATAACTTTGCTGAAAGGAATCCATACCGTGGCGCGTGAACCCGAGTACAATAATAATATTGGTGATGGAAGGCCATCTGATTGGCGTTTCCATGGTTACGCGGCGGCGCCCTTGCGGGGACGGTGCGCTTCGCTTTGTGCGTCTCTCCCCCGCGCGCCCATTCAACTGAAACAACGGGGAACCTCCTTTAAAAAGCACTCGATTGTCAAACCATAAACCGTGTATGTAATCTTAAGGCGTTCTGATTCACCGTCATGGTAGAGTTTTAATAAACCCACCGAGCGACTTTCTGAACGCGCACCTGATTGCGCACAGGGATTGCGGTGGCTTCTCTTTGTCCCGTTTCCTCCATTTTACACTGATTTACGCATTGGTGTAATCCTAATAGCTGCTTGACTCGAGGTCAAAGGTCAGCACGAATACTTATCACCGGTTTCATTTATCAGGCTGCTTATTTATGACTAGCCTACTTTTTTCAGCGTTTGACAAAAATATCTGTTTGCTAAAAAACAGAGCCTTGGTTGTTCATGTTGTGCACCAATCATATATTTTTTGCACATTTTATATCACAAAAATTGACTAATTTCCCTGTCTATTCCCTGCCCTCCAATCAGAACCTGTTTTACTTTGATTACTGTTTGTATAAACGTTGTTAGTGTGTGCTGATTGTCCCTATGAACTTCTCCTGTGCTCATCCTTTGAGTCAAATTTATAATATGCTCATGCTGAGCATCCTTTCAACACGGTGGCTTAGTGATTAGCACCATCGCCTTGCACCTCCAGTTTCAAGGGTTCGATTGCCACCTCTGGTCTGTGTGCATGGAGTGTGCATGTTCTCCCTGTGCTTGGTGGGTTTCCTCCCACAGTCCAGATTAGGATAATTGACATTCCCAATTTTCCATAGTGTGTATGTGTGCCCTGCCTCTTGCCCAAAGTCTCCTGGGATAGGCTCCAGGCCCCTGTGACCCTGTACAGGATAAGCTATATAGAAGATGAAATAATGAACGATTTATAATCCCACTATTAAGAGTTCATGCAAAAGACACAGTTTTTTGTGTGTTTACTTATAGTCTAAATATATATATTTATATAAATATTTGTTTACTGCACAGATGTCCATATTGTATAGTACACATTTTATACTGTTAGTATTCTATTTTTAGTATTTTTAGTATTCTATTTTTTTTTTCTATTTTATTTTATTTTTATTCTGTTGTTTCTTAAATTTTTTACTTTGTACTGTCCACTTGCTGCCGTGGCAAAACAAATTTCCCACTTGTGGGACTAATAAAGGTTTATCTTATCTCTTATCTTATCTTATCTTTTTGACTTTTGGTTCATGCAACATTTCTTCCTCCCTTGATTTAAGACAATTTTACTTTGCGTCTGGTTTGTTCAGTAAGGATCTCCATGTACACCCAGATTCCTGTAAAACTGCTTGTTCTTGACAATTTATTGAATTGACTCTTTGCTAATTACACGACTCAAACCATCTGTCAATATGATGAAGCTACAGTATTGAGACATACTCCATATATGCCAAACATACAATGTTTAGTATATCTGTTGTATGTATCTGTGGTAAACCAATTCTTATTTAGACAATATCACACCACAGGGAGTGCTGTGGTGCTGGATATCAGAACAGCCATGATGCAGTCGTAGGCACAAGTGTGCAGCCTGAGTGGCAAAGATATCAAAGCTGTGTTGATATTCAGTACAACTGCACAACTTCAAGGGTGAAAATATTTTTATACAACAGTTCCAGAAACACCCTTTATTATGGACAAGTTATGATTTGTTTGTTATTTAACAAGTTATTTTGCTTCACCAACACATACTGTATCCTTCCACGACTGGGGTGAAATTAGTTTTAATTCTTACAGGTACTATGTAGCCATAAGGGAAAGCGAATAAACCATGAAGGTGATGGACAGTCCTGTAAATCCGGTAAAGAGTGTTTCTCTTTATATTTCCACTTATTCTGCTTTATAATATCAGCTCCAATAACTTCCAGGGTTCTGGGGTGGAATCCAAAATAACGATAAATGGATAGCTAGTCTACTATGTCAGATGTACAATCCCATAGAAGCAATTAATAAGATGATTAGATAAGATTATATAAGTTAATTGGATGTTTTTTCCCTACTGAAAGTGCTTCTGTGCCTGGTTTTGAATGTTGGTTTTGGCCGGTAGCTGCTTTGCCCTTTTTCCAGTACTGTGGACCATGCTGTCTGTGGACTGTGCCGACTGTGCACATGCTTTCCCCCATGCTGGCAACCAACAGTTACTGTAATTGCTAGAACACCTATGATGTGGAGTGATACATATCGTTAAACATCTCCAAGGTGTTATACTGTAACCACGCGTGGAATGCCTTTGCCCCATTCAGATTACTCGGTCGGAAATAACTGTTGTATAATAAACCATAATGCATCTAGAAGGAAAATGTACGTTCATATGTGTGTGTGAAATTGCGAACAGTTTGTGGTTTATTCAGTTAGTTTACATTCTGTGATGGTGTAACCCTCTACTATACAGTTGTATCTTGTCTCAGTTGTAAGTTACTTAAGATAAAATAATTCTTCACTTTTGTAAATGTTTACAACATTATTCTTCCAAAATCTAGAACAACTGTTTTTAAAATTAAATTGGTGTTGACCAGTTAATTAGCTTTTAACGGGTGATTAGCCTCACAGCTCATATGAGTTCAAATTCAAATCAAATTAAAATTTTATTTGTCACATACACAGTCATACACAGTACGATATGCAGTGAAATGCAATTAACTGCAATTAATTAACAATTAACAAGAAATAAGAAAGAAATAGCAGAAACTATAAGAAAATAGAACAAAATATAAAAGTTTTCAAAAAATATATAAAAAAAATATATATATAAGAAATATAAAAACCTATCTGTACAAAAGACAAAATAGCAAGTTTAAACGGAAATAGAAATGGAAATAAATGGAAATGTCCAGAAAGTGTGCATGTATGTTCAACCAAATTGCTTTATATTAGCCAAATTAAATGTATTAGCCATTATTATGCTATTTTGTCTATTAAAATTATGTTAGCTTGTTGTTATCTACTTTTGTCACTGAATAAAATCATGTGCTTCTGAGATATATATATATATGTACTGTAGTAAATAACTGCACACTATTTCCCTGGGTTGTCTCGAGTCATTGAGTTACACTTTTGTGCTGCAGCCAAAGTGTGGCATGCCATAAACAGCACTTCCATTGACGAGGCGCTAAGACTCTGATTGATGTTTGTGGGACATAAACAGACCACACAAGGGCCACACATGATGGAAGAGCGGCAGGTGTACTCAAACAAAAGAAAGAGTCGTCCACACAGCACAGAAGCGCAAGCTAAGCTAATGGCTCCTCTACGCTGGCTGTGAAGCAGACAGTTTTGGAAGTCTTTTAATCATTTGATTTTAAGAACGAGGACCACAGAACATTTTTAAAAATGGCTTACATATTCAACAGTCTCACCACCACTTCCATTACCTTTTCAACTACACGTTGTTTAACGCTATTTTGGATAATCCATAAGTTTGAGTTGTTCAAACTTCAAAGTGAGGCAATATCCAACATCTGTTACATTATAAACAGGAAGTCTATTTTCCTAAATATATAAGAATAATCTCTACAGACCTCTAAAGATATTTAAAATTTTTTTTTTGCATTTATAGCCAATTCATTTAATAATGTAATTTAATAATCATATCATATATTATCATAGTATATCAGTCATAGTCTCATCATAACAATTTATAATTTTTTTTAATCCACATTAATCAAACTCAAGATTGTCAGTCTCTGATGTAATGAGTATGCATGGATGAATAAATGATGCAAAACCTCACATGAACCAAAAACAGATAAAAAAAAAAAAAAGAGAACCGAACTTCCAACTTGGCATTAGTTCTAGTCTGGTTGAGATTTCCACACCTTCTGAACTGACATAGCAGGGTTCCAATCTGGATTCTCCTTTCCCACCAGATTGGGGCCTCCGCTAAAACAAAGTGGCCACGCAAGGCACTGAGCTCTGGGGAGAGGATGAATTCAGCTGGTGAAAATACTCCACAAAGACTGCGCACCCAGGGCAGAATGGCAACACAGTGGGAATATGCTATTGAGCTTTACTTTGTATCTTGGAATTGAACACGCAAGCAGGATTTCGTGTGAAATATACTAGATATGCTTGCGACTTCATTCGTGTGGAATTTAGTTGCACACTCATAAGCTTGTACAAAAAAATGTACAACGCCATCTGTTGAATTTTGGAATGAGCTAAAAAATTTGTACATGTTACCGTGAAGGTGTGAGATCACGCTCATTAAGTAGATTTTAATTGCACATTCATTAGCACGTATTAAAAAAATGTACAGCTCCATCTGTTTAATTTTGACATGAACTAATAAATTTTCCAAGGTAGATTTTTTTTTGTTTTCCATTTAAATTTAAAATTAACACATGTTTTCTTCACATTGGCCAATTGTGATGAAACAAAGGCTGTATGTTACCTCAAGCTCGGCCAAATACAGTTGTGAAAACCCCATTAAAATTAATTCAGTAGTTTTTACGTGATGTCTGCACAAACAAACAGACAGACAGACAGACAAAAATTCCATCTTGATGTGTTCTATTACTCTTATATCTTATATCCCCTCAAATTTTTTTTCTTCAGTGTATAGACAAGATACCTTTATAGTTTTATTATATGTATAAATGATGAATGTGTCATGCTTGAATCCTGAAAATTTGTTGGTTGATTTTGTAGCTGTGATTTTCTAGCATTATATGTACAATAAAAAAGTCAGGCACACGCAAATAAATGCTGTAGAGCAAGGATGCCTTCCAAAAATTAAAAATAAATAAAATAAAGGGCAGTATACAGTCATTAATGCAACAAAGTCAATATTCGGTGTGATGGCGCTTTGAAGACACTTTAGTCTCAGGTACAATTGGTGCAGGTTTATAAAGAAAAAAGTTTTACTGAGCATCATGCACAATCACCTACAGTTCTTCTGAGGTCTTTGATCGTTGCACCTGAATTCTTTTTGCATGCAAAACCCAGCAGCTTTCATTTTTTATTTTTTTTATCTAAAAAGTGGCTGCTTGTATAATGTGCTTGTTACTGAATTACTGATGTTTGACAGTAAGAAATGATTTAATACTGACTCAATAATTAAGTCAGTATAAATAAAAAATTTTGGTGTGAACTTAAACTGAAAATTTCCCAATCCTTTCTTAATTACTTAATCTTACGAAATAATTGTGTAATAACTGAAGTATTTCTTAGAAATATTTGTGAAGGGGCCAATGTATTTTATACAAATTAGGTTTAATATACAATACAAACCTCACAGAGACCCTAACCATTAGTCTTTGACTAGCTAAACCTTTTACCTGTGTTTAGAGTTCATTTAGAAAAGTTTAGATGGAGTCAGAAAATGCCAAAAACAATTAACACAGTTAATTAAAACAGTTAACTACATTCATTTATTAAGATTATGAGAATGTTTTAAGCTACAACTTGATACAAATGAGAAATATAACATACTACAAATAATTAAAATTGTTAACAGAAATAGAAGTAGAAATTAAAATTCAAGACATGCTTCTGCTCCACAGTCACTCACAGTTTATTAAACTATATTTCAGGGGACTTATTAAGTGATTACATATCAGTCATGTTTTTCTCTACCTTGGGGTTAATTAGGTTTAATGCGTTTAACATTTAAATGATTATACATGTAAAAAATTATAGATAATTAAAAATCTATATAGATATGATTAATGGAAGTTTAAACAAAATGAAAGAAAGACAAAAAAGACAATTTGTTTTGAAACTCTGTGCCCTTTATATTTTGGGACACCACACACACACACACACACACACACACACACACACACACACACACACACACGCCAAAATGTGACCTGTGACACTGCTTAAAATGAAGCAGCAACCAGGATTTCTAAGTGTTTAGGCATGGGAAATACACAGGATATAGGATGCTTTCCCTTTGCCTTTTATACTTTTGTTGTATTTCCCTGAATAAATTCTTGGTTTTCTTAATATTTTCGGTCCATGCACAAACTTACATTTTTTAGGTATTTATACAAAGTGACTTACAACTGAGACCGAATATAACTGAGTAGTTCTCTTAGTGATCTGTCAGTGACAGCTTGGTGGTGCTGGGATTTAATTTCACAACCTGGTTAGTGAAATATAAATTAAGATAGATATATAAATCTAAGAGAAAAAAAAACTGAATTCTGGAATTTACCTTATCCATTTTCCTATATATATTGTTATATTGATTATGAATGATAATCATAACATCAAATTTTCAACATAACATATATATATATGGAAATGCAGGCCTTGGGCAGCACAGTTACGGAGCAGGAGGTATTCCTCATAGCTCCAGGGTCTCTGATTTGATCGTGAGCTCTGGTTACTGTCAGTGCAGAGCTTTTATGCATATTCTCGTCTTAGTCTGCATGTGTTTTCCCTGGGTTATTCATCTCCCAAAAACCTGCCAGAGAACAAATGTGAATGAGCATATACAGTACAGAAGCATGTTAATGAGTGTATACATGGTGCAGTGTAATAGACTGGTGTCCCATCTGGTGTATTCCTGCCATGCCCCCAGTGTTCCTGGAATAGCCTCCAAATCCACTATGACCCTGAGGAATAAGATGAACGAATAATGAAAGTCTAGTTTTAATCTTCTTAAACGCACTTCTGCTTGTTTTTTTTCCTCACTCTTCTCCACCATGTTCTATAGCGAAACTCGGAGTTTAAATGGAGGAGGGCATTGTATCAGGCGAAAAAGCTCTGTATTGAAGTGTACAAGCGGTAGTGATTTAGAAGTTTGCAAGTATCAGGGATCAGCAGACCACTACGCTGAAACTGTTATGAATTCATAGAAATACACAGTGAGCACAAAAAAAATGGTTGGATTCTTTCTTTCTCTGGCTTTGTCTCCTTTTCTTGCCATGGTATCCACCGCCACTCTTTCTCCATCCTTTCTCTATGGCTCTTTCTTCTTCCCACCACGAGAAAGGTTCCTCCCCATTGTGTTTCGTCATGGTGAAAGAATTTCTGAAGTGGAAGGATTTAAACTGAGTCCGGGATCACGCAAAGACCAGCGCTGACCAGTGAGTGCTGAATTCAGGGCAACTGACTCTACTGACAGCACATGTTAACACAATGGATGGCCAGCTTTATTGGAAGAGATGGTCATTCCTGGTGAGTCAGACTAAGTGACAAAACAGGTAACGTCATTTCGGGGCAATAAATGAGTGTTGTTTCCTCAGTCATCAAGGAAGTTATCCCTGATTTCAAATCAGCTCAGAGGGTTTCGTTTACACAGGCGCTTTTTCCCATCCTCAATCCAGCCATCTGTCCGAGCGCTGGCAAACTCACCAGATTGAAGAGACCACGGCAGGAATTTCCCACACCTCTTCTCTGCTGAAGGGGTCTTGGAGGGGAGACGGAGTGAGAGAAAGAGACCTAACTGTCTGAATGGGGGTTTGATTCGAGCTAGGAGGAGTTCTCGTGTGGAAAAAAAGGGGCGTTGGAGTGGAAAAAAAAAAAGAAAAACAATGTTGCAAGAAAAGAAAGAACACAACAGTGAGATTCATGGTTTTAAAAAAGGAAGGAAAAAAGTCTGCACGTTTTTTGTGTGGCGGTCAGTGAATCGGGTGCTCCCTTCTACTCCGCTGAGTCTCTCTGTCTCTCTCACCAGACGCTCACACACACATACTCCACACCCATCGCTTCTGTGTGCGCTGCTACAAAGAAAGGCAATTAGCATTTCAGCCAGGCTCAACTGGCTATGTCTGATGAAGTAATAAGCTTTATAATTTGTTTTTTTTTTTTCCTCCCTGCCATTTGTGAAGCAGGCCCTCGTTTAATCATATAAAAGTAGTTTTCTCTTCCCTTCCAGGCATTGTTTGTCACAATAGCCAATCAGTCATGGAGCTCTGCGGCTCCAGGAGCATTCGCAATGTGAAATTCAATGGGATCTTCTTGCGTTCGCAGCTCACAAATTGAGAGCAAAGAAAAGTCATTGTGTTTTTGGGCACAAGAATAGGAGATGCCTTCGGAGCAAACCGAATTGGGCAGAGAGCAAACCAGAGGCAATTTCTTCAAAATGTTCACTCTTTCACCAGCGAATGATTGGCATTGAACAAAACCTGGCATTTAGTCCAAACAAAGAAGGTGAAACATTTAGATTAAAAAGTACCACATGACGATATATGACAGAGTCGCTCATGCATTTTCTAAAAAAAGATTTTTGTTCTCTTTCCTCCCTTTTTATGCCCCTCAAACAGAGCGACATCTGCTCCCACTCAAACCTCTCAGCACTCCCCATATGCAAACGTACACAAACACGCACAAATGCACTGACACTTTTTTTTTTTTCACTAGCGCTCTAATTCTAGGTTTTCTATACGATCCAAAAATAAGAAAGTTTTGGGCAGGGTTCTGCCAAATTAGTGTCTATCTGATGAAAACTGAGGGGTTTTAAAAAATCCTTCACTGGTTTAATGATGTATGTTTAAGCCGTAGTCCTTTATTAAATTTCTTAATTTCCCCAAACCGCAAGATGCCCAGGACAGCAGCTTACCTAAAAATATTTTAGGAGAAGCATGAATGCCAATTATTGGCTTCCATATAGATCAGCTATGAGGTTTGCCAGAGCCCCCCAAAAGAGGCTGGTTACTGAGGCAACAGAGCGTGTCACGAAAAATGAGAGAGTCTTATTTTTGTTACATATCCAACAGTTAGTGCACAAATGTTTCAGTGGTGTGGTTTCCATCATGCAAATTTCAAATAAGAGCGTGGGGGGAAAAATGTGGATGGAAATAAGAGAATGAAAAAGGCCAAGATCTCATATATTGTACTGGTGTTTTGGCTTCAGAGAATTGGCTTTTCAGGCAACAGAGGTGTCCGGTATAGTAGGTAGAGTTGTAGAATTGCGGCTAAAAAGTGGCAAATCACTGAAACAAATTCAAATCACTTGCAGAAAGATTCTTCCATTAGTTATTACTTTAATTGTACCAATTTTATTTGGCTGATTTTTTACCAGTGAATTCACTGTGAAGACTCTGTTTTCTGAGCCAATAAAAAATTAAGATGATGCTGTGGTCTCATTGGTCAGTAAATATTGAGAGCTGCTTGTTATTAAATAGTGGTCGCAGCAGAATTTAGCCTTGCTGTGTCGTTTTTAATGTTGTTTGGCATCCTCTTGGTGAAAAACAGGAGAAAAAAGTCCACCAATATAACGCTGGAGGTTTTGTGGTACGAATGTTTTTTATCTTCCTCTCTCTCTCTCTCTCTCTCTCTCTCTCTCATTGCCTGTGAGAATATTCATGGTTAGTAGTGTTGGCATCTCTGAAGTACAATGACTCATATTGTCTTTTGCACATCTTTCTGAAATTGGCTAATAATCTAAGCAACATTTGGATGTATTATATAAGGCTTTCCCAGAGAGAAGTAAATTAGTTGCGCTGTCAGGGATTGATGGCACTTTGGACTGTTGGAGGTCAAACCTAAATTCGCCAAATGGTGCTTTGTAGTGTAAAGGTTTTGCCAGTTCACTCACTCACTCATCATCTATACCGCTTTATCCAGTATACAGGGTTGCGGGGGACCTGGAGCCTTTCCCAGGAGACATACTGTAGGGCATGGTGGCAGGGTACACACTGGACAGAGTGCCAATCCATTGCGGGGCACACACATACATATACACACACACGCACATTCACACACTGAGAGCAATTTAGGAACGGCACTTACTGTAGCCTAGTGCATGTCTTTGGATTATAGAAGGAAACCGGAGCACCTGGAAGAAACCCACCAAGCACGGTGAGAACATGCAAAACTCCATGCACCCCGACCCGAGGAGGGAATCGAATCCCGACTCAAGAGGTGCAAGGCATCAGTCCGA
>JAQMYG010000014.1:12469965-12513283 GCA_030014215.1 Clariallabes teugelsi | reverse complement strand
GGCGTCGGTCCGGATTTAACCGTATTTGGGTCCGGATGCGGACCGGAGTCCGCCTATTGAGTACCCCGGCTCTAGATGCTGAGTCACCAAGGATCAGCTTTGACCAGGAGAACCTTAGAAGACCTTGTGCAGGAATTAAGCTCCGGAGATCAACTGGCACTTTAAGCTAGAGTAATCGTCCACTGCGGATATCTAAGCATTTCAATTACCTGGTAGACCAACCCCCTGTATTAATAACCCTCGACTTAATTTGGCCACAAACTCCTTTCCTTTTACAGAGTCTTAATCAGAAGTCACCAATCATTAATGTTCACATCCATATACACTATGATCATTTTGACTTATGAGTTGCTCAAGTTTGCTACAGCCTCATCAGGTCAGTTTTTGACAAAAGTAATGGAAATGAAGACTAGTCTATTATTTCCATTCTGCAAAGCACTTTACTGTAAATCAGCATGATGTGGCATCGTTATGGAATTCCTCTTGCATGTGGTTTAAATATAACTAAATTGTGATCGATCGTTACAATATCCACACGTTTCATTCTATCGTGCACTATGCATCTATGCATACTATCATTCTGAAGTCAGGGTTTGTCCTTTACAAACATGCACAACCATCCTGCAGTAAGTAGCAGCATCCTGAAGCATACCCACACACATGGCTTGCCCAGCACTGGCTGTGAAGGCTTAGTGATTGAATAATTGATGCTAAGATTACAGATCCTAGGGGTAACCCAAGAGGCAGACACTGGACTACCGGGCAAGGTCGTAACCATACACTTCATCACATCTTCAGCCAGCTGATCTACTGTAATTGCTAATGTCTCAGTTACATTATGACCATGGCAGCCATTTGAACCTGATGCAAAGTCACTCTTGAGGGCTCTGGGGTCAAGGCCTTCCCCTGTTTATTATAAGAGTGGCAGTATTTTTAATATATATATATTGTAAGTAATCACAACCCCCCATAGTTACCCAGAGGGGTATTTTCTTGGTAAACTTTGATCTGCTAATCTTCTGAATTCAATAGCTTAATCTGCCTTAACAAAAAAAAAAAAAAACAAGCGCTAAGGCTTTCGTAATCAAGTTTCCTGGCATGAACAAGCGGGCATTTTTACAAGTGATAATTCCAGAGGTAATAAGAGGTAATTCCCGAGCACTGCTTCTGAAAAAAAAAAGTAAAGATATAAATCTTCTGAAGCATTTAGGCATGGAAAGTGATGGACATAGAGGAAGCTAAAGTAATTTGTGTGGGTGTGAATACATCCTCTTGGCTGCCAAAAGAAAGAAAAAGACAAAGAGAGAGAAAGAGGGAGATGAACAATAGTCTCAACCACCCAACCCTGAATAGATCTCCTCTGATGCATTCTTGCATCTTTTTTTTTTTTTGACTGTCTGGTAGTCTTCAGTAGCCCACAGCCATCGACTATATCTGTACAGCAGTGTTTCCTATCCTGGTCCTGAGGTAGATTGTAGTGTTTTTCCTACACCCACCACAGCTGACTCAGCTCATCGGCTCTTTTAACAAGCACTTCTTGAAGTTATTGGGTGTGTTATAGCATTGAGAATACTACTAAAATGTGCAGTGCAGTTGTACTCCAGGACTAGGATCGGAAAACAGTTGTATGGCTCATTCCACCTGCTTGTGTGGACCACACTGACCTCACTTGTTGGCAGAGGCATTTCAGGAATTTTCTCATTCACACTAAGACATCAGCACAATAGCCGGTCCTGGGGTCAGTCAAAGAGCCATCCTGCCAGGTTCTTGGCTGCTCTAGGGCCTCCTGGTCACTGATAAAGTGTCTGATGTGACTCTGGCCAGTATGTCCTGCGGTGGGCTGGCAGACGATGAGGAGATCCTCACAGAGTCTTTATTTATCAGTGTCAGGAAGCTTTGGTAAAGCTCCCATGGTGACCTTTTTTTGAAAGATAGCTTGGTTACCTCCATTGAACCATTACAAAAGTGACAAGCCTCATGATCTTGTCATATGTCACTTTGAGAGAGTGGCATTTGGGAAAGTGAAGATGCACTGATCATTTCACTATGATCTATGGTTGTTTATGCTTTTATTTCAAAAGATCTTTTGCAAAATGAATTCAACACTGTTCAGGGCAAAACAAGAAAACCATACTCATATTAAACATATTAACTGAAGTCTTTTAACCAGCATTGGAATGAAATTTGTCAGAGTTTGGGAATCACATTTGACTGAAATAAAATAAAAGCATTAGAAATTGGTTAACCAAGCACAGAATAAAATGCTGTATGGCAAGAATGTCCATCATCATGAAAATATTATTATGAGTGAACAAAAGAAATAAAACTACCAGAATTTTGTTTATGAACATAGGAATGCTAGCCAGCTACATAACCACAACCACTGCTAATGCTGTACTAACAATAGAGATGGGGGATCATTCAGTTACATAACATGATTCATTTGTGCGGCAATTCTTGTATCACCACACTGACTCCAAAATCGATTTTCTTGAAATGATTATACGTTTGCATTTGATACAGTAAAATGTTGCAGTTTCTATATAATCGTTCAGGTGGTGCACTCCAAACTATTCAAATATTGTCAGGCTGCACAGCACCCTATGTTCTAAGTTTGTTTAGAATTGTGACATTGGAAAAAAACATTTAATGAATCAGGATATTTATTTAATTGTGACAATTTCCTATCAGGTGGCCATGGTGATTCAGAAAGTATGACAATTATGTCAGTAGCAAGCTAGTAAAAAGAATGCTATTATGTTGTGTAAACCAGTAATCAAGCTAGCTAACCCTAGGCTTATTTATATTGTAGTACCAGGTAGTATCAGCTAGCTATTATGTCATTAATTCCACTTGCCAGCATCTTTATTAAAGCTAACAGTAAGCTAAATTTTACATCCAAGTGACTTCTCTGGTTTACTTTTACAATTAGAAAGAAATTATGTAGAACCTATACTATATATACACAAGAGTCAGAAATTATCTGCAGTTTGGGTGTCTTTCTGTTGAAAGCTTCTGCCTTTCCAGTCACTTCTGTGCCTGTTACTGTACATCAGTTTATTTGTAATTGTGTGAGCAAAAATGCATTAATTTGCACATGCAGTGATTAGCTTTTTGTGGTCTGAGGGTGTACCTGTTGCCATTTATTATTGAAGACTTTGTGCGTAGTATGGAGAAAGTGTTTTGTCGTGAAAAAGTGCGTATAAATGGATAGAGAAGGTCAAGAAAGATCAGCCACCAGTGTTAGTGTTAGCCACCAAGAAGGAGCCAGACGGCCGTCCGCTTCCACGCCTGCCTATACTGTCGGCACTCAGTGTTAAAAAACATCCTCCCTATAGGGGCGAGATGAGGTTGCTTCATTGGACTTTCCACTGTTTGGTCCCCTGAAAGCATCCCTACAAGGACGAACATTCACTTCTGATGAAGAAGTGAAGACAGCGGTGCATTCGTGGCCTGCAGCTCAGCCTAAAATGTTTTTAATGAGGGAATATGAAAGTTTGTTGACAGATGGACAAAGTGTACTGAAAAGCACTGAACATCAGTTTTGTGTAAAAAGTGTCACAAAGGTGTGGATTGTTATCTCCATCAGTTGTGGATCTTAAACACGAACGATTTTGCTGCGTTACATTTGTGTTGCTGAACATCACATCTAGTACAGTGGGTAAGATGTACAAGTGGTATATTTACACCTTTATTCCAGCAAGACTGCATGAAACGCCAGCTTTCTATGGTTTTTAAAATGAAACCTTTCAAACCATTTATTGTATGTACCCAATTGTAAGTGCCTTATTATTTTCCTTATTATGTTGTAATTAGCAATGTTAATGTGTTTGATGTGTAGCAGAGTGTGGAGTGTGATTGTTGCAGTCGGGTTTGTGTGGAAAAGAGTGCGAAGTACTGAAGTATTTATTCTGATGGGTTGGTGGAGATTTTGGTAGTGTTCCATGCAGATAGTATTTGCTCAATGAGAATTTGCCCAAATGTCTAATCAAATGGATGACCCTTATATTACAGATGTAAATCTTTTTTGTGACACAACAAATAATAAAAGTGAATTATAGATACACTAATTAATCACATTGTATGTTATTATATTTTGTTTTATATAAGCTTTAAAAAAGATTTAGAGTGAAGTGATTTAGGCCCTAGGAAAGAGTTACAATGACTATGCGGCTTTTCTCGCTACAGGCTGACCATAAATATGCGAAACCAAATATGTGATAAATAAAATTTCAAAATATGGTTGCAATTAGTAATCCCTCGCAATGGTAAATGATCTCTACGAGTAGGTTATGTCTAAAATCATACCAAATCCATACAAGGAATCACAAGCCGAATGATACAGCATAACACCTTGCTGAAAGCCCCTCAGCCCTCAATACCCGTTTGGCCTAAATTAGCCCCAAATGATCTACCAGCAATGGAACATATGAAGAAGTGGATCTTTCCAATGTCCAACTTTCCTAAGCAATCTCCCTGCTGCAGAAATAAATAAGATACATGCACTCATTCATACCAACGCAAGCACATGAATGAGGAGATGGCCACAAATCAGCCCACGAGCACACACTTTTTAAGCTGTTTGCTTTCCTAGCCATGACAACTGCCGGGTAGCCGCCAACCATACTAGTTAAAGTAAGAGAGAAACCTGGTAATTTATTTGCCAAACCAGATGTGGAAAAAGCTCACCCTGACAGATGAGAGCTGATTAACATCTTGTCGTGTGCAAAAAGAAAAAAAACGTAGTAAACATGTTGTATAGCAGGCTATGGCAGGTCATGCATTCAATTATCTTCTTAAAAACACACATAATAGAGCGAATAGGAGATGCTAATTTATTCTTAAATGTGACTTGAATAATGCTTTATATAATATCTGCATTATTATGATAATTCTGTTTAATAGCAGCTAAACCCAAATATTACAATTCATTCAAAAAGGTAAAAACATTCATTTTTTAACATCTTTACTATTTGCTGCATTTTTTTTATTAACAGGTATGACCAACATGCCTTTGCACATTGCAGAAAAATCAGATAAAGAATGTTTTCCTTTGTTTCAAATGCCAAATTTTCCATTTTATACATTTTACCTAAAATGCATCTGTTTAAACATCTGTCTTTCTCTCTATTTTGCAGGAATGCCAGGGGTCCTGGCTCTAGCTGGCTTACTCCTGGTGCTCCTCATCCCCAGTGCCAGGTCAGAGTCTGCAGAGCTGAGGTTCCAGGGCCAGACAGAATTTGTGGTGAATGAGAGTAGCAGAGCTATAGTACGCCTGGTGGTGGAGAGGGTCGGAGACCCCATCAATGTCACTGCCCTAGTCCTGGTAAGCTCTTCCGAACCAGATCAGGTTCTAAGAGAAGTAACTCTAGCTGTAGGAGCAGTACATGTAGTTGGTGCTGTCTTGTAGACGTGAGACTTTACAAGTGTAGGTGTGAAGGAGTGGTATCAATACTGGTCTCCACACTGAATAAGTAATAATTATCCAAGGCTTTGTCACATTTAGGTAATTTAGAGCAGTACTCAGACTGGTAAAATGCAGAGGATACAAGACGTTTCTTTGTGTCCCATAATAGTCAGGAAGATCCGATCTAGGAGTAAAATTTTTCATATTATAGATAAATTAGAGGGAAATGTTTCTCATGCCCTCAGTATTGTTGGGAATCTGTTCACAATGGCACAGCTATCTGTGGACAAGAGACCAACTTGGCTGGGAAGATTACATACTCTCGCCCGTCTATTAGAGTGACACCAACCAGTCATGTTCTCACAAATGCAGAGGAGGGAAGTTCTTTCCTCAGAGTGGATGGCTGTGAGATTTTGTAGCACGAGCAACAGTTCAAAGAGATGGAAATAAAATGGGCCAAATGACCAAATAGAGCGAAAGTGGTGTAAAAAAAAAAAAAAAAAAAAAAGAATAAGTGTAATAGGTTTGATAGGTGATGGGAAAATAGTCAATTTTAAAATTAGAATGAATTTTTCTTTTTTTTATTTTATAATACTATCTTGTTTTAGAAAATATGCAGAAAAAATGTTAATTTATTTTTAGGCTTTAAAAGAACAGTAAAAGCCTTGAATTTGCGTGTTCCCCCGTGCTTTGTGTGTTTCTTCTGGGTACTCCAGTTTCCTCCTACAGTCTAAAGACCACCACATTAGGCTAATTGCCGTTCCCAAATTGCCTGTATTGTACAATGCTTGTGCTTGTCCCCTGTGGTGGACTCGCACCCTACCCAGTGTGTGCCCTGTCTAGTCTCCTAGGATAGGGTCCAGGCCCCCGCGCCACTGTTCAGGATAAGCAGTATAGCGAATGAATGAGTGAAAGTGAAGATGCAAACAGACAAGCTAGTAGGTTAAAAGAAAAAGTCATCAAAATAAATGTGTCCAAAGAAAATACAGATTATATATAAACTTTAAAAATAAAACAAGTTTATTGGAATAAACCAGTTATTTCCTCTTAATGCATTTCTGTAATGCCACTGGAGGAATAAATGCAACCTGTCTGAGGCTTCGGTGTTAACAACAGACGGTCAAACTGTACTGTAGGTAAATGATAGGCTCAATTCGCCTGTCAGTGGCAATTTTTACAGTTGAAGGCACAAAATTCTAAAAAGAAAATGTGAGCAAAGTGTTACACAACTGTGTCAAGCAGATGTGCATGTTGCATTACAAGCAGGGTGGATTTCTACAGCCAACCATCTGCATGCTGCTACCTTTACAGCGCACTGCTGTGCACATCTGGACATAATTAACGTAACAACGCAAATCTGCCTACTGTTCAACAAAGAGTGCTAAATGTCATGCTAAGCATCCTAGTGTAGCTCCTTAATCAAATCATTCATCGTGTAGCAAGAAAGGAACATGTTTGACCGTTTTTTTTTTTACTGTGAGTTTTGGTGGGTGGCATTATTGTAAATGCTAATTGACATCCAGATGGAAGCGTTCTGTGTGGGTAAAGCTTGCAAAATCTAAGAATTTCCCACTGTCTGTGAATTCTTTAAAGCTGCAGCTTTGCACGTCACGCATCAAGTAGTAGTTACATCTCTGTGAGACTGTTTGATTCATTACTGCAGATTAACGAATATTAAAATGAAGATTAGGATTAGTTTGATTCATGTACAGGATTGGTTTTACATCAAATATAACCAGCTGTAGATTTATATTTGGGTTAGAGACTTATTTACATATACTGTAATTGGTCATTTTACAATTTGGGAGTCCAAAGAATGGGGACTCCACCTTTGATGGAATTGCTAGTGACAGTAGTAAAAATGTGGTTTGTGGTGTTGCAGCTGCAGGGTGAGGACACTGGAGACTTTGAGGCCACCACTGCAGCTGCGTTCCTTCTGTCCTCCGAGTCAAGCAAAACCATCTTCATCGCCGTGAAGGATGATGATCTACCTGAAGCTGACGAGACGTTTGTGTTTAATCTCCGACTCCAGGTAAACTTGTGCATGTGTCTTTGTGTTTTTGTGTTCATTTAGAATTAAGTAAGGTTTTACTGTTGACTACAGAATCTTTGGAATCCTTTTTTAAATTGAGCATAAATTAATGTATAAAATGAATAGTATTGGATGGAGCTTTGCTTATTATGGGTTTGCACCATAGGTGTAATCCCTATACTGTATCCCCCAATAACCAATATATATCCCTCAATAATTAAAATCAGAAAATACAACCACCCAAATAGCATATCAGAAGTAAGAATTAAAATTACCAACTTTTATAAAACATCATAAAGTAGCTGGCAATTTTAAGTTTGGTGGTCAACAGAAAAAGGAGAAAAATCTCTTCCCAGTAGGTGGTTTGCTACCTGCTATGTCCGTACCATTCATCACAGAATAATAGGGATTAACTAGAGTAAAATTATAGCAACTATCAAAAGGCTTTAGATTAATATTAATCAAGGGCAAGAAGAGAAGCCCCATTTCAAGTGCTGAAATTGAAATGCCAAAACATGCAGTTCCTTAAATGACCACTACTCCAAAAATGAGTCAATCCCCTTAGAGCCCCATGAATCCATTACTTACTTTTACAGTTTTTGTCTCCATAGCTAAATTTTCCCATTTATGACAACTACTGTACACAGGGGTGAATTTAATGTAACTCATAAGTTGCTTAAACGGCTAGTAACTTAACTTAGCACAAGACATGTAGGATGATGTGGATACAGGATGCTACCCAGGATGATGTGTAGGGTATGAATGATGAGTTCAGAAAATGCAAAGTAATTCTATCATATAAATGAATGTTAGACACTTTAGCATTTTATATAAAGGTGATAAAGTTTAGGCGGAGTCAGCTCCTGCCAAGATGGTGATGAGACCAGAACTCCCAGAGTTGAGCTTCAAAACCGCTCTTCAGGAAACCTTTACATGACGTCACGAATGGGTTTGTCCTTTTCTTATACTATCTGTGATATCCAATTTGCTATTATTGAAACAACAATGTTCTAGTAATAGCAAATGTGGTGCTTTTATACAAAGTGATGATTTCAACTGCACTATTCAGCTGCACTAGTTGAGATATGTAGAGCATCCTGTTTTGGTATGTCTTCCGCTTGAAATTAATTAAAGTGAAACAGCATATTTAAAAAAAAAAATTTTCAGGTACATTTGTAGTGATCTCAATCCCACCCCCCCATGTTGAACCAAACGCCTTTGGATTGTACTGTTAGTGTCAACATACCTACAAAGAAAAAGCGGGCAGAACTAAGTCATATCTAACAAGACATTTTAAAGGCATCATTTACCAAGTCTTTACCTTCAGCTGAGGCAAACAAGGTTTAAGCTGTCATATCCTGGTATTTGAAGGCATTAATTTTCTCAAGATTGCCTCAAACATCAGCCACAAAATAGGCCCAAAGCATCTATGATTCATCACCATATTATGAGTTGTGGGTTTTTTTCTCTGCATTCCACCATTTTTTGCCAAAATGATGACGGTGTTCATCTGATTAGCACTACATGATTTTTGATGCATTACGAATCTTTGGTTTAGTAATGAGATCACTATTTGAAGTGTTACCAGTTTTGTAGGGAACAGTTCTTACATTATTGTATCAGACCATGGTAACTACATTTCCTAGTAGATGTTTGTGCTTTTTCAATTTCTGACTTTTATATACTGCAGTAGCCTGTATCCTGAGTATACAAAGCTGCTTTTTTATTATTAATGCTTAATAATCTCATGGTGCCAAGAGCATAATATCTCCTCTGAAAATGAAAAAGGAAGCCAGAAATATTTACCACTGCATAAAAATGAGTCATGGCAATGTTTCTGTACTGCCGCTAGCCAAAAATCAATCTTGATGTTGTGCTTAATTCACTTTATGCTTAATGTATCATTGGCAAATTCAGAGCATCCCATTCATTGGTATGATGCATTTATTTTCTGTTTGTAATTACAATAGTATTAAATATTTTATTAGGTGAAATATGTTCCAAATTTGTGTTGTTGCCTTTTTTAAATACAAAGGCTGCAGAACCTAATTCGAAAGTTGCAGTTTTATTTGTAGCACCGATGACATTTGGTGAGGTTTACACACTGTACATACTGTATTTTGTGCCTTGCTTTCAGGAAGAGCCATTTTTATGCACCTCTTTCAAACAGCTCTGTGTGATGGTGTTGCTTTTGAATCTTTACAAATGCAGGAATCTAAACACTGATTTAAAAGCTGTCCATGCGTATGTTTATGCGGTTTCTTTTTTTGATGATCTCTTTATTATTGATGGGATTTACGCATGGTAATAGGCTAGAATTTATTTTATCTAGGCTAGAACTGCTTTAATGCAGCACGTTTAGTGCAGTTAAGAACATATATACACAAAATCTGCCAGAACATTAAATCCATTAAGATTAAAAACACCTTGGTTTGGGGTTCCATTGTGCCACTGGGTTCCACAAAGTGGGTTGAAGGGTGGGGACTCCGTGGATTGGATTTGTTTGCTCATGGTTGCTCGATTGGATTGGGATCTGGGCAGTTTGAGGGCCAGGTCAGCAGCTTTTGGTACTTTGCCTGCTGGTGACCTTTGCACTTTGTCTTTTGGATCTTGTCTATCATGGCCAGCGTTAACCTTATTTCAGTGATTTGTGTTGCATTGGTTTTTCTGTGGGCTCAGACATCATGGGCATCCAAGGCATCATGGGCATGTCAAGGGTGAGCCTTGGATGCCCATGATCCTGTCACCAGTCATGTTGCTGTTATGGCCGGTCAGTGTAGATTTCATCAAGTAATGTGGCAGCTGCATGTTCTGCTGCTCTTTTTAAAGCTGATGCGGTTTTGGGCTGAGCTTCCTTATGCTACAGACATTATAACTGAGAGTGAGTATAAAGTTAATTATTTAAAGAGAATATTTAAAGAGAATAAAACAATTTATTAAGCATGAAAGCTAGCAATAAAAGGAACAAAATAACAGCTGCAAACGACTGTGCACTTAGAAAGCTCTTTATACCTCTCTCCATTTTCGCCCCCGATCTGTGTGTGTTTCTGGAAATTTATTACGGAATCTGAAATATGAAACATATGAAGACTAGAGGGCACATTTTCAGAACTTATAATTTTTTGTAATTTTGGGGATTTTACAAAGAAAAGTCATAACAAAGATAAACTTTGCGTAGGTGTTTTTGTGTGAATTGTATTGATTTTTATACGAATTATGTTTCGCCCATTTTCTTGTAAGCTGCCAATAATTCTGGAGATGACTGTAGCTCTGGCTGCCATTCTTCTCTTTAGGAGGTCTACAGTATGATGTGAATGATTTCTTTCTTTAGTTTTTGCGTGCATATGTGACCATCTGTGACCGTTTTTTTTTTTTTCTTTTTTTGTTTTTTACAGACTTCCCACTTAAAATCTATCTAGCGCACTACAGATCTCTCTTGTACTCTTGTTCAAAACCGAAGAATCTCAAAGCGATTCCAGGCATGGCCTAACTGAGTGCTTCTCATTTTTTCAACTCTGGTCAAAGGACCCATAATCCCTAGCATGGCCTTTGATGTCTTTTCTATAGCTCCCTTTTCAGGTTGAAGTCATGCCACTTCAGCAGCACGACTGCCTTAAGCATCATCTTCTTGTGAGAGGAAACCCATAGTGACAGGCACAACTTCTCTGACTATTAGATTAAAGGGAAATGATGCCTGGCAAATCAGTAGGAGAAAATCACTGGCCTAGAATTAAGCTTCCAGTGACTGACGAAGAAAAACAGAAATGGTGAAGAGGGGTGGAAAATCTAATGAAAAAAATATACCTAGGTGAAAGTATTTGAAAAGCTTATCCAATTAAATGCCTAAAATGCACTCTGAAAGTCACATGGGGTGCGAATCTTAAATACAGTTAAGTATAAAAAAAATTGTATTGTCTTTTAACTCATGAGATGTTTTTAGAAGAAAAGTATGTAAAAACATTTAAGGCCACATTGCTGTTTTGCCTAAAACTATCATTCAATCTTGTATATTTGTTGGTCATAACTTATGATACACAGTTTGCTTATAAATGAATCCAACAAAACATATCCAGGAAATATCCAATATTTGCTTGTTTCTAGATTGGATTTACTGGCTAGTCAATAAAGCCACTGAAACTGATGCTTGTCTAATCTGGAATTAGCATAGAAATAGGCTAACTTAAATATAGACAGGAAAAATGAGCAAATTGCTTCCTAGTGAGGCAACTCAGTTTTAGAGTCTACAGTACTTACTTTAGCATATTGAAACATTTTCCTATAGTTGGGCCAGGACGCTCGTCCTCAAGTTCCAAACTGCAGTGTTGTGGCTTATACATATTCACACGCACTTGGGTAGCTATAGCATTACATCTATACTGTATCATGAGAAGCTCAACAAAGATGAAGGACTGGCACGATGAACATTAATGAACTACAGTGGATGTTAAATTGAGCCTGATATGTAGGCATACAGTGGACTATATGGGCCAAAGTATTTGGCCAAACCTGCAATGATATTGTATCCAAATACATATTCTTCAATAAGGAGTCTTTCCCCCCTTTTGCAGCTATAACAGCTTCCACTCTACTTGGAAGGCTGTCCAAGATTTTGGAGTGTTTCTGTGGGAATTTGTGCCTATTCATTCTGTAGAGCAGTTATGAGGTCAGGCACTGATGTTGGACGAGAAGGCCTGGCTCGCAATCTCCATTCCAGTTCCTCCCAAAGGTGTTCGATGGGGTTGAGGTCAGGGCTCTGTTAGGGCCAGTCAAGTTCTTCTCATCAACCAGCTCATCAAACCATAGGTGTGTTCCAAACGGCCTGAAGTACCCTGCAAAGTATACTTCACAGGGTGTTCAGCCATGTTAAGTGTGATTCCAATCTGCAGGGAGTGAAAATGTTCAGTTTAAAGGGAACTGGAAACGGGGTAGGGAACAAGTGAACAACAGGTCTTCACTTCACTGGAAAAGGGAATTAAATATTTCCCATAAGTCATTGCGCCTCACTGGAGCGGGAAAAAATAGAGCTCGAAAAAGGATTTATATATTTATTATCATTATTATAGAGGACGACATCATAGTTAAAGGACACAAAAATTTACATTTTAACTTAATCAAGAAATCCTTAGTATTATACAATATAGGCTAGTATTCTGTAAAAAAAAAAAAATTCTCCGTACATCTTTAATCAATTACTATTATTAATATTTCATCTTTAATAATAATCTTTTTTAATCGTTTCAGTAGAATATCGGTTTTTGTTTCAATAAATATTGAATATTTAATGTCTGTAGTGTGAAATTTCCACAGCAGCAGCGAAAGGTATTCGAGGTGCTTATGTTACCATGGTAACGCAAAAATGAAGTTACATCTATGTACGCTGGTGACTTTGCATAGTGTTCCGAATGGTGGAGTTATGTCGAGGGAAGTTCCCTTCACCGACATTTCCTGCAAACGGAGCAGGGAGCACCCTGTGAAGTACACATCGAAATGGAACGCAGCTCTTTATAGTCTTTATTGTCGTTGCTTTGTGCACTGCTGCACAGTCATGTTGGAGTAGAATAGGGCAACATTATTAGGTGGCAACCCACCAACGGCAGAGCTCGAACCCGGATGCTCAAATCCCTCGAGCCTTAGCTGTCTGAGCCACCACTGTCCCAGTGTTATCTCATAAGGTCATATAGAGGTCAGAAATCCTGATTGGAGAACACAGTGTAGCAGGCGTGGTCAGATGTAGCTAACACAACTGCTTCCCACAGACAATGTGTATATCCCATGTCTTTTGAACAGAAAGTTGTTAGCTCTCTTGACTAGCTTGATTTTTACTTTTATTGTAAAGATTCTCATGAAGTGCATCATACTGCACATCTAGTCCTAGTTATAGATCAAAGCATCTGAAAGAAGAATATATACGGATTTTCAGACAAAAAAAAAATATTGGTTATAGAGAACTTTATGTGCAAGTAAAAAACAATTTGCTGAAATAAGTGAAAAATTAAAAATGACATTTGTCTTCTTTTGCAGTCGAACTCTTCACTTGCACGTTGTGCTCAACAGAGACCCTGCTTAGCATGGTTCCATAAGCAGTTGTCAGGATTTGATTAATGATGTTAGTTCTCAGTTTTTGGTCTTCCTGTCAGCTATTGACAAATGAGCCTCAGACTGGCACAAAGAGGACAGAAGTCAGGGCTGCTGTGGTACCATGAGCCTTATCTTGGTGATGCACAGTAATTACTGTTATCAACAACTTCCTATCAAATTAGAGTTGGTCGAGTGTACAGATTTCCTCCATAACATTTCCACACCATTATATCAAGGTTAACATAATTATTCAAATAGGAATTTGATTTGGTCTATGGTGCAACACTCTACCAAACAGACATAAATGGCAACTAAACTTGTATAAAAGTACAAATATCTTTTCTGCAACACCATCAAATGCTTCTCAGCCACCCTCACACTCACACTCACACACACATCCACCCACACACACATGCACATGAGAGAATTCACCACCATAAGATTTCTGATATCTTTTACCAGTTAATAAAAATTCTAAAATAAGACTATTTATTTATTTATTTATTTATTAGGATATTATATTTTACAGATTATACTCTAACACAGCATTCAGAGACAGTGGTTTAGAAATGAATAGATTCTTTAAGGATGTTCGTTTAGGATCAGGTCATTATATTTAGGGACATGCAAACCGGAATGGCTACGAGGAAAGGGCGCATGGTGCTGTGATTAAAGTCATGCTCGGCAGAAGGGATTGTTCGGGTGTATGTGTTCAGTGTCTGTGTGACTGCTGCAACCAGAGCTCAGTGCATAAAAGAATGCTTTGTTACAGCTGGGAACAGCCTCACTGAATACACAGCTGAATGCAGAGGTTTGCACAACGGTTAGTCTCATAGCTTCCGGTTCTTCTGTACTGTCTTTTGTGCTATCTCTCATTTATGTTACGTTACCTACAAACACACATATACTGTTGTTATGTTCTCTCTGTTATAATAAGTAACTACTGCATGACCATAACCCTAACCACAAAAATGAAAAAGATATCATATGACCTTTTTTTTTTGCAAGTTGCATGCTGTGTTAAAAAAAATTTTAAAAAAAGATTTCCATGTATTTACTAGAGTATGACATGATTTTTCATATTTTTCCTGTCATTGTGGTGAAATTTGGCCCTTTCAAAGAAACTAACACACGTAAACATGTACATTTGTCTTATCATCATGTTCCACTGGCAAGATGAACCTAAATTTAACCTGAACCTTCAGTAAGCGAAAGAAAAGTATTTGGCCCGTTTGGTTATTTAAATAGAGGCTGCAGTTATGTATTGAAAAAAAAAGGTTTTTCATGTGGGGACCAGCCAAATGTCTCCTCAAGGTCGAAACTGTCAGCTACTTCTAATATCAGTGCAGGAACATCTCCTTCTTTTTCTTTAATTTTTTCTCTCTCTCTCTCTCTCTCTCTCTCTCTCTCTCACACACACACACACACACACACAAAACACAAAACTTAAACAATCCTACGTCTAGATCTGACCTGTTAAAAGAGTTGCTTTTATGTTTTTTTCACAATTAGAACCTAGACCTGTTCAAATTTACACTCAACACTATTTGTATGATGCTCTATTTTTATATTTTTTTTGCATATAGACTAACCGATATCACTCATGTAATTTCAGAGCTCATCGAACGGTGTGACTATTGGAGCTCCAAACACGGCCAGGATCACTATCTTGTCCAATGACAATGCCTTTGGAATTATATCCTTTAACTCAGTAAGATTTTGTAATTTTAACATTATAACTATTTTATCATCATATTGTATATATATACTTTTTCATGATATACTGTATACTGTATATCTGTTTGTACATACTAGTGATGGGTTGTTCATGAATGATTCGTTCTTTTTGAACGAGTCTTTAATGTGACTCAGAAGAACGAGTAGTCTCAGAGAGTGTTTCGTTCATTTTCTACTGGGCGCGCATGCGCAATGCATCGCAAAACCTCACGTAGGTTATGTACAGGAAACAGAAATGAGTTGTTACCTTTGAGTCTTCTAGTCCAAGTCGTTCATTCTTTTTTCAATGCAGACGCTATGCAGTGCAATAGATTTAAAAAAACGAACGACTCGGACTAGAAGACTCATGAGAAGAACCGTTCAATTCTGTTTCCTGTGTAATGCACTGCATAGCATCTATGAGAGTCACGTGACAAAAGAATGAATGATTTGGACCAGAAGATGTGAGAGGTGAGCTGCTCATTCTGTTTATCATAATATGTCCTTAGCTGCATTGTAATATTTTCATTACTGGAACTATAGCTAAAATTTGTGTAAGTAGATGTGTTGGGGGTCTGTTTATTGAAAATGTAACATTTTATTTTATTTCTGATCAAAAAAACAAAATAAATTAAATGACTGAAAAGCTTCGTTCATTTTGATGAACGAGATTCAAAGAGCCGAGTCACTAAAATGATCCAAACCTCCCATCACTAGTACATTCCAAGACCGCCAGCTACAGCTGAAAGTTACCACGGTGACTCCTGGAGAAAGTCATTGTTTTTTTTGCATGTTTATTGAATGCAATTAAAATCTATGGGGTGGAGGGAGATGAGGAAATGAGACTTTGGGGAGGTGGTGAGGGTGGAATGCCTTTGCAGAGGAGTTGTTCAGGTGGGAGTCTCTTGGGTTGCTAGGCTGAGTAAAAATACACATAAGCACTTTACTGACGGGAATAAATCAATAGAAGTTTAGATATTGTCATGAAACTACAGTAGATTGTGCTGCCATCTCATACTCAGCCCTTTGATTATTTGTATTTTTTTTGACAAAAACTGACAATCTGTCATATTAGGTTTGGCAACAAAATAAAATATATGACACTAGTAATGCATAGTGCAATAATGAAAGAATTCACCTGTAGTTCGAGCTAAAGCTGCTAAGCTTCATAATATGCATAATTGCTAAACTAATCGGTTCATCTCGATGTCAGTATATCTAAACAGTAATTTTGAGTAGTTCAGTACTCAGATCTCTTTTTTCATTCCTCAGTCCAGGGTGATATCTGTAGAAGAGCCGAAAGGCAGGAACCTGTACGTGCCTCTTACTCTTATACGAGAAAAGGGAACTTACGGGTCTGTAACTGTGAATTTTGAGGTGAGCCCTAAGAATGTTGTTCTATACTTTCCCCATTATATTTGTAACTGAAGGACAGAAACATAACAATAAATCATTCTTATCAGATGTTGTTTAATAATCTTGTTTTTAATACTCTGTTAATGTATGTTAATGTATGTTCATGATGAGAATGATTCCCACTGACAGATCTTTGGAGGCCCGAACCCAGCTAGCGAGGATCTGAGTCCGGACAGAGGAAACCTCACTATTCCTCCTGGACAGGCAGTGGTGGTCTTTAGTATAATGATACATGATGATAAGGTAGTGTTGACTTCAGAACTTCTTATTTTTTTCTGTATTTTGCAACACTGATATGTACAGTATGAGCTAAATTAAAGGCTACAGAAAAGACAAAAAATATAAGGAAAGGAAATACATTTTACCATATAGTACAGAAGGGACTTAAATGATGCAGTGGCATTTATTTTAACTTTTGGTGAACTACAGTATAGCAACTTTGGCAATGAAAAATTGTGTAACATTTGTAGTCTATTCTGACTATTCCACTAGTCTGGATTCCCTCTATCACAGGACAGCCACCAGTCTGGGTGTACAAGAGTGAAAATAGATGTACAGTATATAGCAAATTACTTTAATCTAAGACTCAGTTCATGCTTTGTTATGTAATATTGACTTACAATAACTCTGACAAACATTACCAAACATTTACTAGGAGTTCATGTCTTTCTGTAGGCCTTAGTACCTTTGCTTTTTGTTTAAACAAGGTCCCAGAAGATGATGAAATCTTCACTGTGCAGTTGACCGGAGTAGGAGGAGGTGCCTTACTAAACCCCAACAGTACAAGTGTGCAGATTAAAATCTCTCGTAACGATGCCCCTGTGCACTTCTCACAACCCTCTTTTGCTGTGTCTGAAAGTGCCGGTGTCATAAATCTCACTGTTACGCGTGGAAGAACCGATGACGGCTTTCTCATCGGCTCTGATGACGGAGAAGTGTCTGTCATGTATTCTATAGTGACGGGCAATGGAGCAGCCAGTGCCACACTGGACCAGGACTTTGTGGACCTACAGCTTAAAAGGGTGGTGCTTTTTCCTCCAAAGATTTATGAAGCAGTGCTGCGTTTTAACATAGTTGATGACAGAATTCCAGAAATTGCCGAGTCCTTTCAAGTGGTTCTTCTGGAAGAGACACTGGTGGGTGATGCAGTACTGGTGTCTCCTAGCTTTGTGCAGGTGACTATCGAGCCAAATGACAAGCCATACGGTGTGCTGTCAATCAGCATTCCTCCTTCAACACAACCTGTTATAATTAATGAAGACACAACTATGAGGTAAGGGCGATTTTTTTGCACAGTATATCTTTGCTACAGTATATGGACATATTAGTATTGTACTTTTTACCAATTAAGACCATTAAATAAAAGTGGATTTGATACAAAATGGCAGCATAAATCTTCATAATTTACTAAACTTTTTTCTCCAAAGGTTTGAAGGCATTACCATAGTGAGAAATGGAGGAACGCATGGTATTGTATCTGTAAACTGGACTATAGTACGGAACTCCACAGACAAGACCCCGGTCTCCAGTGACCTGTCTCCAGTCTCCGGAACATTGTTTTTGGCACAAGGGCAAATGAGTGCCATCTTGCCATTAAACATCACTCAGGATGACCTCCCTGAAGAAGCAGAGGCATTCCTGCTTAGACTGATCCCTCAGTCAGTGCAGGGTGGCGCTGAAGTAGATGAACCTATGGAGGTAATTGAGGTTGATGTTCATTGTTGGTCTGTGGTATTAATGTCCAAACATGTCCATGTTGAATGTAGTTGAACAGGAAGACTGTCCTTCATTACGGGTGCTATGATATGAAAATAGGTCATCCCCCCCCAATTTTCTCCCTAATTTAGTCGTGTCCAATTCCTCCCCGTCACTAGGGGGCTCCCACATTAAAGCTACTACTACTTGTCGGGAGGGCCGGAGACTATCAGGTGTTTCCTCCGAACCACATGGCGCCAGCCGACCGCATCTTTTCGAACTGCTCGCTCATGCACTGTTGGGGGTGGCGTAACACACTCGGAGGACAGCGCTATCCTCTCCTTCCGCTTGCTGAGCTCACAGACGCCCCTGATTGGCTGTAGAACCATGATTAATGTGGGAGCACTAAGTACCTTTCATCTCTCCCCACTGAGAGAGCTCAGCCAATCAGCTCTCTGCGCTCTACGGCTCTCTGGCTGCGAGAGGTTACAGCATCACCCGGGAATCGAACTAGCGATCTCCGGATGATAGGACTTTACTACTGCGCCACTCGGAGGCCACAGGTTGTCATTTTTTCATTGCTTTGATCAGACAGAGTATAATGTTAATCATATTGCATGTCGAAAAGAATGAAAAAGGTCAAGAACAAAATAACTACACATAAAGGATTTTCCATGGGTTTTACTTTGAGGTTCCCATCCCAGGGGGTACAAAGTCATAATTCTGGGAAGTTATACCACCTGGGAAGTCACCACAAGTCCTTTGACCACAGCGAGTCATGTCAGGCACATGGCTCTTTCCTGAACCCTTTTGCTGAGGTCTTTGAACAGTAGACCCACGATCCATTCTGCATCAAGTTAAAGGATTAAGATGAGAACTTGAGTGGTGGAGAACTGTTTTTAGATCAGTGGAAAACTTATCATCTGGATCACACTTACGGGCTGAAGAGGGATGTGGTCTGAGAGCCATATGCATCTGTCTGGCATAGTGACATCAATGCAGTGTTGGGTGCATTAACCGTCACCTGTCTGTTCCCTTCATGTGGTCCTAATGGAAAATAAATCTGCCAGACGAGTGCAGAAGGCCTCTGCGTGTGTTCTTTTATTAACTTTATAACTGTTGTATCCTGATTATGTGCGAAAGCAGTGGGTAGATCAAGTCCTTGTTTACTTTTAAGCCATTAAATTGCACCAGAGCATAAATGTGGTAGATTACCCCCACTGATGCAGCACTGCTCTGCTGTGCATATGGCTGGCAGGAATTGACTCAGCAACATGTGAGGGCTGAATGGAAAGGGGCAGATTATAGCTTGTATATGTCAAGCACCCATAATCTTACTTTGAAAAATCCTTCTCAGCAAGACGCAAAATATTGAGAGAATTCTCTCGCCTAGTTCTAAAGATGTCTGGATAAATGACTAAAGGGGTAATAAAGTGGTTTGTGAATACTATTTTTGGCTGTGGGGCTTAATGAAAGAGGGAGGTTTGCTAAGAATAGCACATAGTTTTATGCAGATGAACTTACATTAGATGTGTGTAGAGAAGTGGATCTGCATTTCATGCTACGCAGATTTTATTATTAGTATGACTGAGCTCGTTTTCAAGAACTTTATTGCTACTATATGGTTAAAAATGTTTTTTTGTTTTTTTTATCATCCCCAGATGATATTCTACATCCAGGATAGTGATGATATTTATGGACGATTTGGCTTCCATCCACGTGAGAGACAGAGTATTCAGAGCCAGCCTGAGGGGCGCTTCCTATCCCTAAGCTTCCTGCGTGAAGCAGGCACTCTAGGGGAAGTGCGCTTGGCCTTTTCAGCCCTCTACATTCCTGCCGGGACACTGGATCCGGCGAGGGCTCGGGATGGCGTGCTGAATGGCACCAGTGCGAACAGTTTGCTGTTTAGTTTGGGTCAGTCGAGGGCTCAAGTCATCCTACCCATCCGGAACGACGCCTTCTTGCAAAACGGAGCACGCTTTCTCATCCAGGTACTTTCTCAACAAACCGCCAACCATGTGAAAACATGGTCGAGTACCTCCGTGTTTTGCATGGCACTGGCTTTTAATGTTTTTCCTTACAGCCCCTGTTTATATGTCCTGTCCTTTCTTAAGACTTGGTACCATTGTTAAGTGTCTTAACAATTTATTCTTCTTTAGTACAAGAGTCTCTCGATCAGCTTGTCTGGTAATTAGCAATCTTAAGTCATGGGCATTCAAGTGGTTTGGCTTGTAGCCATGGGATTTGTATTGGTGCCCAAACAAATAACCCCTTCTTCAAGCAATGCTGAGAAATAAACACAACCCAAACACACAAAGAAAAAATTGTAGGAACTAATCAAGAGCTCATTGAAGGACTCAGACAATATACACATACTTACACACATATAGTATACACAGCAGTACCTACTGACACCTGGGAACAGGTAATGGAAAAGTCTCACCATATAATATAAGATCTTGTTACTTGATGTGATAAACATGAGACAACGCTGGATGAATACAGTACCAGCTCGATATACATTGTATTATGAAGCAACTCTCTTATATGTATTTTGATGCAGATGTTGTAAGATTTGTTCAAAACAACACTAATTCCAGCATTATCTGTTCTTTCTATCTCAGCTGGACAGTTTGCAGCTGGTGAACATCACTCTTCCGATTCCTTCAGTGAGCCCTCGCTTTGGTGGAGCTATCAACATCTCCCTGGTTATCACACCTGACATTGCTAATGGAGAGATCGGGTTCACCAGCAACCAGACAGTGGTGGCAACAGAACCTGAGGAGTCAAACGCCAGCATGGTATATCAGATTCTGTAGGAAAGGACTAACTGTACATTTTTGGAACAAACAAACTCTTGTCAATTTTGCTTTTCAGTAATTGTTACATAAATGTCAGTGCTCAAGAAACATACTGTACATGTACATACTTGTCCTGAGTATATAATTTTTTTTTTTAGATCATTCTTCCCTTGAGGCGAGATGGGACAGATGGACAGGCTGTGGTTTTCTGGAGTGTCCGGCCTGTTGGAGAGAACAGAGCTGACGTTACCACAAATGACCTTTCGCCTTTCACTGGATCGGTCACATTTTTATCAGGACAAAGTGAAGCAAACATCTCCATCTCCATCATGGCAGATAATGTTCCAGAAATCAATGAAACGGTCCTACTTACATTAGACAGGTGATCTGCACTTCTTACTTTGGCCATTTCAGATGGAAGCACCATTAGCACTTGATTTGTTGGTGCAAAAGCATGTTTTGCGAGGTTTTTCTTTTTTAAAGAAAACAAAGACAAGAAAGTAAAGAACAGGTTAAATTGAAACAATTAGCTTATCAGCTAGAAACCAGTCACCAGTGCAAATCATATGATCTGGAGACCCTCACATGGCAGAAACTTGACTGTTAATGCTGATACATACAGTAACAATGAACATAGATTTTATTTTGGTAACCTGTTTATTGTTATGTTCATTATATTTAGCAGTAAGCACCATCACCTTGCACCTCCAGGATTGGGGGGTTCAAATGTTGCCTATGGTCTGTGTGCATGGAGTTAGCATGTTCTCCCTGTCTTTTGTGGGTTTCCTCCAAATACTCTGGTTTCCTCTCACAGTCCAAGGACACACAGTGTAGGCTGATTGGCATTTCCAAATTGCGTAAGCTTGTGCCCGGTGATGGGCTGGCACCCATTGTGCCCTAAGTTTTTTGGAATAGGCTTCTGTCCCAATGCGCCTACACAGGAGTTTAATTAATAGATGAATTAATGTTTATTATAAGTCTTCCATCCATCTAGGAACATCTGTACTCCAACCAGGGACTGTAGAGGGCAATGGTGACCATTGAATTTATATACATTTTGCACGATTGTGGTCGTACTTTGGACTGCAGGGGGAAACCAGAGAACCACCAAGCACGGGGAGAACATGCAAACTCCATGCACGCTGACCCGACACTGGAATTGGACCCAAGACCTCGAGGTGCAAGGCGATAGTGCTAACCACTAAGTTCACCATGCCGCCATTATGTCTTAGATCATACAGTATATAATGTACAACATACGAGTGCCTGTGAATTAGCAGTTCGTATAGATACAAAAATTTGTTAGAATAAATGTATTCGTAAACTTGTGAAACCACTGTCAGAGCTGCTTTTACAAAACATTATTTATCATCCTAGGACTAATCAAACCTGAGAATTTTAATAATTTACACTGAGAATTATCATGTATCATGTATATGATGTATGATTTATTAGCTAACACTAAATCAGCCTCTGCTACAAAAAATGTGACTATTATGTTGGTGTTTTGACTGATTTCAGTTTTGTCTGTTTTTAGTCTGTTTTTTATTATTTATTTGTAGTTGTCTATGTGTATTGTCTGCGCATTCAAACTTTTTGTCAGTTACTTCAGCCACGTATTTAGTTCTATGTACAGAAAATTGAGACAAGAAGAAGGTTCCCACAAAAGGTTTTCTGTTAATAGCAGTAAGACATGAGTGCGGTGACTTAAGCTCCCCATTCCATGTTTTTCTTTAAGTGAAGACCCCTCTCGTGTTAATGAGTTCTGACGGGAACGCTCCTTCTCCTTGCCTCCCACTCTTCCTTTGCAGGGTAGAAACTGCACGCTTTATAGTGTACTTCGGGTAAGTGTACACTGAAGAGATTTTGCCCTTTTGTGTGCTGTGAATCAGCACTTTGTGTGATGGACCTCTTTGGACTATGCCTTAACATTTCGATGGGTGAAGTCTCTTTCATCCGGGTGTGTGAAATGAAGAGAGAGGGTGTGTGCCTGTGTGCGTGCATGCAAATTGTGTGAATCAGTCAGGTCCAGAGCATTGCTCTCTTTTCTCATTTAGCACCTAATTTACCCGCTTCCTTTATGCTCTGCTGTAAAGCCATCAGTGTTTGTATGCATGCGGTGCATCCTGTGAATACGTTTGTTTGGAATGCTGCTCCCTGTCTAGTCTTTGTCTGCCATTTTACTAATTATCTGGAGCTTGGAGCTTCAGAGCAGCCTAAGCCAAGCTGAGTTAACACACTGGCCCCCCTGCTGGGTGGTTCTATGCTTGTAGGCTGTTCCAATACATGGCTAGTCAAAGCAGCCCCCACAAACATGTTTCAGAGACGGCCGTCTACAAAAACAAACTAATCCAATACCAATTTTCAACACCAATGTGCGTGCTGAATATGTATACATAAAGGTCAAAATCTGTGCTGTTCGATCATATAGGACTAATACGGAGAACCAGATTCTGAAGCCTGGTTTCACCAGCCGGGAGATCGTTATACTAGAGAATGATGACCCTGGTGGAGTCTTCGAGTTCTCACCAGTCTCCAGAGGCCCCTGGTTTATCAACGTAAGAATAACATATCCTTGGTGCACCAGTCACATTTCGCTCTTTCAGCTGTACTTATACAAATAACCCAATTCCTCTGTATCTGTCCTCTCTACAGGAGGGACAGACGGTGGAGCTGAGAGTTATCAGACAGCAAGGCCAGCTGTTGAACCAGCTAGTGAGATACACAGTGACACCTTCCGGAAACCAGGATTTTTATGGCGCCACAGGCATCCTGGAGTTCCAGCCTGGAGAGCGGGAGGTTGTAGTGGCTCTAGTAGCCATTCCTGATGGGCTTCCAGAGGTAGGAATTGCTGCCAGGTTTAGTGTATAAGGTATTCTTGAGTCTGATCTAAGAAGGTCACCAGTTAGTGTTTGTCCAATGGGTCAGGGGTAGTGAGCTGATAAGGATTGTGTCACTGATGGGGTTTCTTTTCTTTATCTTATCAGCTAGATGAGATGTTCGCAGTGGTCCTCAGCAGTCACAGCACTCCAGCTAGTCGCTTGGGTAACAACAAGCAGGTCAACATCACTGTGCGTAGAAGTGATGACCCTTTTGGGGTCATCCAGTTTATACAACCACAACTACTGTTCTCCATCAATGAAAGCAAAGGAATGGACATTCATTCAGGTATCTATGTGTGTTATAACTTTACAGTAGGGGAATTTGAATTATTGAAATTGACCATCAATGGTCTCATTCTTGTTTTTGTATGTGGATCTTGAAAGAAAAAAAAGTGTGCTCATGTTGATTTCTATGTATATTTGGAGAGATCTATGATGATATTCTATTACAGCGTCCTACCCCATTGTGAGGGAGAGGGGCCGATTCGGAAACGTGTCCGTCCTGTGGATTCTTGAGCCCACCTTCTTGGGAGACGTCACCCCAGTCCAGGGGGCAGTGGTCTTTACTGAAGGAGAGTATCTGAAAAATCTAACGCTTTTCTCTACGCCTGATGAGGTAAAACTCCTCAAAAGATTAAATCTTCCCTTATTCTTTCACAACAGACAATGTAAAAACTGTTTACCTTCTACCTACTCCTGAAGGAATTTTGACCAATCCTGCCCTCTTTCATGGTCTTTATATTTAGAGTATAAAGAGAAAAATAGAATAAAGCACATACAAAAAAATTAAATATAATAAGCAATGTATAAGCAACACACCCCGTGAGTTCTATGATAACGAGCAAGAATAAAGTTGTTTCGTATTCTTGTCAGGTGCCGGAAGATGTCGAAAAATTCACCATCATGCTCATTAATGCAACTGGAGGCGCAAGACTGGGAAGTATTCTAAATGCATCTTTACAGATTAATAAGAACGATGATCCCATTTACTTTGCAGGTATTATTTTTAAGTTTTTATACTAGAAAGAAGTTGATGTCTTTTTTTTTTCTACATAAACACTGAAAATTTGGATAATATTGTATTACTTATTACTTATGTTTAAATTAGATCCAGTCATACAGAGAGTCAGAGAAGGTGGTGTGGCAAACTTTAGCATCTTCAGAGCCGGACTGGCCGATTTCATAGCCACGGTCATGTACCGGTTTGAGTTTGGAGATTCGTCACCGGGAGACTTTATGCCTTTAAGTAATGACTCACTGCTAACGTTCGACTACGGGGAACGGATGAAGAACATATCAGTCGCTCTACAGGATGACGACATTCCAGAGACAGATGAGCGCTTTTATATTGTGCTGTTCAATGCTACAGGTGTGTTCAATTCCTCACATTATAGACCATGATATGAACAGTATTTTAATGTTGCATTTTGCTTTTGGCCAACCATGGCTCATTCAGCACGTGAAATAAAGCTTCTTTCACTGAGCGTATTTGGATCTTTGCTGTGTTTGTCCATGGTGGTGAGTTGAATGTTTTAAAATACCATCAAGAGAGGCAAATAATGCACTTCATTTCTATCTGTTTCCTGTACAGCTAATTAATCCAGCACATTTGACGTTTGTTTCAATACACATAGAGATCTGTTGATTAAGCCTGACTGGCCTGACCCTGAAAGCCTCCCTAATCCATGTATTGTGTAACACACGCACACACACACACACACACAATACAATAGCAGGCCAGACCATAGTTGGATGTTAATTACAGACACTAACCGCTTTTTCTCTCACTGTATACATCACAAAACCACCCAACTCAAGAACTTTAATCTTTCTTTGGTTTTACTCCAACACCTTATTTTAAGAGAAGTAGGTAAAGATTATTACAACCTGCAGCTGTGCCATTGTGTAAACTGCTGTCTTTATTGCATAAAAAAAAGGTATTGTGTTTTACAATGCTGGTGGGATTTTAAGAATACTTGACCATATGAGGGATTTGTGTAGAACAGTTAATGTATAGCAATATCACACAAGAGGGAGTGCTGCTGTACTGAATATCAGCACTGTTGATATTCAGTACAACAGCACAACTTTGAGAAGGTGAGAAGAATAAACCATCCAGGTAGTGGACAGTCCTGACAAACATGAGAGATTTACTTTATATCTCCACTTACTTACGTACTGTAGAACATCAGCTAACTTCTGGGGTTTCCGGGGTTGAATTCCAGATAGCATTAAATGGAAAGCTAGAGCACTAATTAGGGTGTACAATCCCTTGTTCCACACACCAAGTAGTGCCCTTGACCAGGGATTAGAAAGTGATTTGGGATTCAGCCATGTGTTAGATTCAGCCTTGAAGGTTGTAGGTTCAAAGGTAATTAGGAACAATTTAGAAATAAATACTAAGGACAATGACATAACGTTATCAGATGTGTTTTCTTGCTGAAAGAAATGGTTTTAAATGTGGATTTTGCATGCAGCTGCTCTCCCCTCTATCTAGAACTGCGGACCGTATCAGCCTATTCTCACCCATTCCGTGTAATTAATTAACGATTGTTAGAACATGTGTAGAGTAGCACATATGGTTAAAGGTTCCAGTGCTGTAATGCTCTACAGTACTCTTTTCTAATCAGATTAGTCTATCAGAACTAACCGACTGAATGAATATGACTGTCTTGTGTAATATCATAACTTTTTGCCATTTCAAATTTTCATTACTGACTGGAGACCCGTACTGTATGTGACCCTGAGTTTGTTTTGCATGCAGGAGATGCTGTGGTCTATGGAAAGGATACTGCCACAGTAGTGATTGAAGCCAATGATGATGCCAATGGGATATTCTTTCTGGATTCCACTGAGAAGCCTGTGGAGGAAGGGAAGTCCAACAACTTCTAGTGAGATTTTTTTTTTTTTTCCATAAACTCATGCATATACAGTATACACAACCAACTCACATGCATAAAATAAGGGCAATGACATAATTCTGTAGCATTAAATCCAACCCTCTCAATCCTGTCTGTTCTCACTGTTATTATTTTCTCCAGCGTTATTAGGACTAGAGGGCATTTTGGCAACGTCACAGTCTTCTGGCAGCTGTTTGCCAATTACACCCCTCTTGAGCTGAGTCAGGAGTTTGTCAACACATCTGGATTTATAGTCTTCACCACAGGAGAAAATACCAAGCCGATAGTACTGGAGGCCATCTCTGACAAAATCCCAGAGTTCAATGAGTTCTTTGAGCTGCGCTTGATGAACATCTCAGGTTAGCACCAGCCAGAAATTTTATATTTTCTATTTTTTAAAAAAAATTTGTTTAAAAAAGATTTCAACAGAATGATACTGAACTAACATCAGTAGTATCACAGAAAAACTGTTATTTGGGATATATTTACTTTCCAATATAAGTAACTAAAACTACTTTCATCTTTTCCTTCATCAAACTGTTTATGCCTGATAGTGTTTCGTTTTTCCTCGCGTACTGTAGGTGGTTATCCTGGGGAAGGCGGCAAGCTGGCTACAAAAGACCTAAACGCTTCTGTTCTCATCCCTTTTAACGATGACCCTTTTGGAGTGTTTTCTATAGACAAGGACAACCTGGACCAAGAAGTGGCAGAAGACATCCTTTCTGTGGATGACACATCTTCAATTATATCCTTCACTATCCTCCGCCAGCAGGGAACTTTCGGTGATGTCCGTGTCTCATGGGAGATCCTTTCCGAAGCCTTCCCGCAAGGTCTTCCACCGATCCAGGACTTTATCTTGATGGCTACATTCCCTGAAGCTGTCAGGCTCCAGCCTCATGCCAGGAGGCACCATTCTGCAACAGATGCCTTCTTCTTTTCTGGCGTCCCTGGAAGTTATGGAACCATTACCTTAGAAGCTCAGCCAAAGGATATTCCTGACAAACTAGCCAATTTTACATTCTCAGCCTGGCTTATGCCCAGACCCAACACGGATGGGTTTATTGTTTCAAAGGGAAACGGCAATGGAAGTATGCATTACGGATTAAAAGTCCAGACGAACGAGTCTCATGTTAGTGTGATGCTTCATTACACAACCACTGGCTCTAACAGCACCCAAGTGGCAAGAGCCACAGCAATGAAATTTGTGGAAGATAATGTATGGGTTAATGTCATCGTTGCAGTGGAAGATGGAATTATTGAGTTTTATTTGGACGGGAAACCAATGCCTGGAGGAATCAAGAGCCTTAAAGGAGAAGCCATTATAAATGGTATGTAAACTAGGTCTGTTTTAAGGTTAGGATCTAGTACTAAACAGTGTTCTATAGTGTTAGGCCTGTTGTCTTATTTAAAAACTGTCAAGTATCAGCCTCAGGAGGAGACAATTATGTTTTTCCTGGAACATCTGGCATTTAAAGTCTTTCATCAAACTATATTGTTTCTAAATGTGTCCTTGGAATTTAACACCACCAATCAGGACTATTTTTCTCACCACCACTTTATACTTTATTATTGCGAGACTTCAGTCCAGTAGTCAGTCAAAACAAGTGTTGTTTAGCTTCTTCCAGTGCCTGTGGTCCACATCTGGCAAGAGTCTGTTGTGCAAATTTGGTGCTTTTGTCTGAAATTTCGCAGTGCACTCATGCTTGAGCGAGTATGCAAGTGCTACTGGACATTGTTAGGCCGAGATGAAAGCAGCTAGTCGTTGTCTTCTCGAGTAATGGAAAACAATGTGGCTTTTGTAATATAGTGAAGTTTCCTAGGGAGACTTCCGTGACGTTTCTTTTATTAGTTTCAATCAAAGACAATGTAAACAGTTAGCGTATTTGACGTTGTATTGGGTTTATAGTTTAATAAATAGTAGCAGGTTTTGTCAGTGCTCACTCAAGCATATTTCCTCAATTTGTACAGTCGTTGTAGAGATATTAATACCAGCGACTGGTGAGCCTACCCTGACCAGAATTATGCCTTATATTTGAGGTGTTTTGTGCAGTGTATCTGTGATTATGGATTTTATATTATAAATTCGCACTATTCGTACAGTACTACATGTGTGTCTTTTGCTAACGCGTTCCAGATGCGGCTCCCATAAGCATCGGCTCAGACCCTGACGGCCGCCAGCTCTACACGGGTCTGCTGCAGGATGTGCGCCTCTACTCCATCAGTCTCAACCAATCAGAAATCCGAGAGCTCCACGGCCAGCCAGCGAAAAACGACTTCCGTAACGTGGCTGGATACTTGGAGTATTGGCAGGGAGAGAAGCTCAAATCGTTTGTCGTGGAAACACGCGATGACCACGAAGAAGAGGGAGAGGAGGTCTTTTACATGCAGCTGGTGGCCGTTCACGGCGGAGCACGCCTGCCCACGCCTCGCCCTACAGCTAGGATCAGGATTATGAAGAGCGACAATGCTAACGGGTTGTTTGGGTTCACTGGCACGTGTATTCCTGACGTAAGCATGCAGTGCCTTACTGTTTACTGTCAAACCATTTACTGTTATATGCATGTATCTGGATGTATCATTTAAAAAAAGAAAATTTAATTTAATATTTTTAAACATTTTCACAATGTTAAATGTCTCACTTAGTTATATTTTGATTTTGTTTTAAATAACTACTGCCCATGTATCTTCTCTACAGTATCCTTCCTTAGCATCCCAGAGAATTAGTTGATTAAATAGTCATTATCAGTGTTTGCTTTGGCTCCCTAGAAAGCATGTAACGCGACCCCCTTCGGTTGTGAGTGCATGTCCTCATGTATATTTGATTTGTCTTTACGCCTGGTTGGAAGGAGTTCACGTTGGTCTCTTTAGATTGGACTTGTGGCATCTCCGATGGCTGATTCGATAAACAGGACAGATGGCAGCCCTGGACAGAGCATTCCTTTACAAGGACTACTTCTCACTTACTAACAAAAGCGACACTATGGCATGTGGCCTACTGTTGCCTTCATTAACACAGACATGTAGTCAGCTTCACAGCATTGTTGGAACATTTTTTGGTGTCCTGCTTTTTTTTGTATGTACTGTTTTGATGTGTCAAGATTCTACTCTGCTTTGCGTATTGCATCAGGATATGATTTCATATTTAAATGCAGTAGGTTGAATTGGCACCAGAATGCAATTTTCAGCATCATTAGCCGAGCCGAGTCTCATGATTCATCAGTTCAGATAGAAGGATAGCAGAAATGTTCCATAGAAAGATGTAATAGAAATATTTTGATTGACAGGTTCAACTCAGGATGAGTTTTTGTCATCCCAGGAAGTTTCCTTATTCGTGTGTGTGTGTGTGTTACCTTGCTCATTAAGGATCTAAATTAGCATCCAGATTATGACTAAGTCTATTAATACAGTGTTTTTTGGATTGAATTCAATTAATATTTCAAACAAATTTGAGTACTCAGGACTCAAGATCTTATCTGTCTTATCTTATCTTCAGATATCAGATGAGGGCTCCACCGTTTCCTGCATAGTAGAACGCACACGTGGTGCCCTGGACTCGGTCTATGTAAACTACACTGTGACACAGCTCGATTCTCCTGCCAGGGCACCCAACGTCTCAGACTTTGCCAAACCTGCAGGCTCCATCTTTTTCCTCCCAGGCCAGCGCTCTGAGGTAACATGACTGATGTTAATTGTTCATTATTAATGAGCAGGGGATCTCCTGTTGGGGAAGTGCTGCACTGAACGTGCTTGTGTCTGATGAAGAGGTCAATGAGGACTTTGTAGATTTCATAGCATAGAATTGAATTTTCATTTGTTTTTGTTATTAATGCTGAATATTAGCCAGGTTGCAGGCATCTAGCTCCATCTAGTGGGTAATTGACCAAAAAATTGGGGTTATTTATAGGAGTTGTATAGATTAGGGGGGTATGTGTTTGGCTCCGCTGGTGTTTGTGTCTGTATTTAAAGTTAACTGAATAAAAAAAAATGTGCAACTCTGCACTTAAAATCCCCAATAAACACTGGGCAAAAATTTAGACTAATGCCTACATTTTTCTTTACCCTCACCTTACTCATAAAAGAATTAAATCCCGCACATGGTCTAGTCTCGGCTCTGTGGCATGTGAACCTTTTCATCTAAAAACATTATTTGTTCAGTACAAATAAAGTATTTATACACTGCCTGGCCAAAAAAAAAAAATTAAGAATTCATTCAATCACCTATTTCTTTAATTACAACACACAATATGGTCACAAAATGTCCTGGAATATGGCCGTGCCACCACAGAAGAAAAACTTCATACACTAGATGTGATAACCTGGTCATTCAGTACATTCAGGTCATCAGCTGACTTAATTTTTTGCCACATAATGTTGCTGAGTCTAGACCTGACTAACTGAAGCAACCCTAGATCATAACACTGTCTCCAGAGGCTCGTACATTGAGCATGATGCATGAGGGCGGAATCACTTTATACATTTCCTTTCTTACCCCTGACGCACCCAATATTCTGGAATAAGGTCAATCTGAACTCATCAGATCACATGAACCTTTTTCATCGCCCTTTATGCTCTCTAGAAAATTTAAGCCTTTTTCCGATTAGTCTCAGTAACAAGAGGTTTTCTTGTGGCCACACAGCTGTTTTGTCCTAATCCTGTGAGTCCTCATCACATTGTGTGTGTGTGTGTGTGTGTGTGTGGGAGGAATGCTCTTTCTTTCACTTTTAAACATAGCTATGGTTTTTTTTTGCCTTTGATTTTTTTTTTACCATGCAACTTTAACAAGTGGTTAAATGAGCTCTATTCATGATTTTTTTCTTCTTTTTTTTTGCCCATATTTCTTCCGCAAAGTTGCCAGTTCAGCATTATCCTTCCAGGTTTTGATAACGTGTTAAAGGCTTCTTAACCCAGTTGTTTTCTTTGCTTGATGCACATCAATAATTAGACCTTTCTGAAATTGCAACTTTTTTTGGGGGGGCCAGGCAATATATTTCCAATATTTATGTTTCTATTAGAAAAGCTGAGAAACACTGTATGTAATGTAGTGTGTAAAGTGATAGGCTTAGATGTGAACCTCACATTACTCTTCTGGACATCACAGGTGTTGAACCTACAGGTAGTTGATGATGATCTTCCAGAGTTTGATGAGTATTTCCAAGTCAAGCTGATCTCAGCCCAATCAGGAGATGGAAAACCAGGTTCTACCCCAACCAGTGGAGCCAGCATCGATCCTGACAATGCCAGCAATAATGTCACCGTCAAGGCCAGTGACCATCCTTATGGTATGGATGTTTATACCTACTGTAGATTGCTATTATTTGTTGTATTTCAATGGCATTTTATGAATACATGCAAAAACACCTGGTGTTTCAGGTCTGCTGCAGTTCCAGACTACTCCTATCACTCAAGCGATGATCAGTCCAGCTCTAGAGGTGGCCCGAATAACTGTAAAAGAAGAGGCTGGTGTGGTCAGACTTCCTGTGGCTAGAGCGCAGGGCCTGCTGGGAAGAGTCTTAGTGGCCTATCGCACAGTACCAGTCACTGCCATTGGCTCACAGGACTATGAGGTTGTTTATTATCTGCAAGCAAAAAAAGCACACCACACGAAGCTGATTGATTTGTTTTTCTTTATTTATTGAAAAGGAAAAGGACAGCCCTAAATTAATTTGTGTTGCTTAAATTTTTTCCCCCTGGGGCAGAATGCAGAGGGGTTGCTGGATTTTTTGCCCGGTGAAAGGCTCGAATATATCAACGTGACTATAATCGATAACTCAGTGCCAGAGCTGGACAAAGTCTTTAGAGTGGAACTTTACAACCCACAGGGAGGAGGTAGGAAACTTCACAATCTGAGCTTTCAATGCACATCATCTATCACCAACATAATGGGACTGAATAATTGCTAGTCTCCTGTTCTTATCATTAGGCTCTCTATACATTCTTCTGCTTAAAAAAATATATATTCCATTCTCATAAATACCTTATATGCTGTCCTGACCATTTTCCATGACGTTTGCTCATGGAAAATTAAACTTCTGTTCTTTGTGTGATTCCGTCTACATCCTGTGTGAATCCTGTGTGCTTCTGGTTGCTGTGTGCTGATTAAGTGGACCTGTTCTTTGGGAGTGGGGACGGAGGAAGTGGAGAGAGTGACACTGATTTCTTTCTTCCACCCTTTCACTATCACCCTGGTAAGGTCCCTGTCTCTGTTGCATGTTCCTCTCAAAATCTGAAAACCTTCAAATGAAACTAGTCCAACTTTCCTACCTAAGGTTCTATTATTATCATCATGGTACGAGATGAGATGGATCTACAATTAACCAAATGAACAGTTTAGCAGTAAAGTAGGCCAGAGTGCCAAAGTCATTCAGTGAGACGTAAACACAAACTTGAGGTGTTCAGGTTGTTCTCACTGAACAAAGTAAATGAACAAAACGTCATGATGTTTCATTGAAATCAGTCGTGTTTCCAAATGTCCACCATTCATGCCTTTCAGTCAACCCTGGCACAAACAAAGCCATGTGTACAGTATGTGCATTTGTGTGTTTTGACAAAAGCCCAGTTCAGGTTTATTCTAATCCACCATTTAGTGCACCCTTGGTTCCTCTTCTGAACAGTATCGAACTGCTTTCAAATCCAGGCTCTTAGTTTGTAAATTCCAGATTATGAGCTGTAAATGTTTGGAGAGCTTGTCTACATCGATGCCCAAGTAAAACAATCTTTTTTGGACTTTGGGGTTTTAGCGGCCTCCTGCAACTCCAAGACTAGTGTCTGCTGCGCTATTTACATTGCACTAAGGCCAGTGAACGCTCAGAGGAAAAATGTGGGAAAAGCAAATATCCATTATATTGAGAGGATAGCAGCAGTGGTGAGTGGTTTATTCAAAATGTCAGGAGGTTCATTTTTCCCATAGGGCCTCATTTTCAAAGTGTGTATTTTGCACTGTGTGTTTAACTTGTTGTCAGGGTCTGGCATTGGGCAAGATACTTTCTGGTCTGATCGACTGAGCTGTCAATATTGCTCTGAATTGTTCATCACAATCAATGAACGCTTTCTCCTGTAATTATTGTATATGTATCAGCTCTTAATGATACCCTTTGCTGTTCAATTCAATTGATAAGTCACATTCCGGTTTATAGAAATATTTATGTTGAATGATACTGATATAGGCGTATGATATAGGTGGTGTAGTGGTTAGCACTGTCGCCTTGCACCCCCATGGTCCGGGTTCGATTCCTGTGTGCTCTCTTTGTGCATGGAGTTTGCATGTTCTCCCCGTGCTTGGTGGGTTTCCTCCGGGTACTCCGGGTTTCCTCCCACAGTTCAAAGATATGCAGCTTAGGCTAATTGGTGCCTGTAGTGTGTATGTGTGTCCTGCAATAGATTGGCACCCTGTCCAGGGTGTACCCCGCCTCGTACCCTAAGCCTCCTGGGATAGGCTCCAGGCCCCTGAATACAGGTTAAAGCGGTACAGAAGCTGAATGAGTGAGTGAGTGATAATGATATTGATATTTTTTTCTTCGAAGCCAACTTGGGTCTCGCATCGCATATCACTGTGACTATTTCTGCTTCCGATGAGGCTCACGGGATCTTCCAGTTCAGAAATGATTCTATCTCAGTGAATGGAACTGAGCCAGAAGAAGGTCGGAGTGATGTAATGTTACAAGTGAGGTTTCATTAAAATTGGAGTATCAATCAGAGTTTGGAACTGTATATGTTGCCCACAGTGTTAATATTAGACTTGTTTCTTTTCTATCTCAGGTTATCCGTACATTCGGCACTCTCTCCAATGTTACTGTATACTGGCAAGCAGATGCGGACTCGGAAAGAGAGCTTATCTACAATTCTGGCAACTTGACCTTCAGTGTAGGACAAACCATTGGAAACATTCTCATCCGTATTTCCGAGGACGATATTCCTGAACTGGATAAGAGTTTTAAGATCCGTCTGTTAAACGTTTCAAATGGACGGCTTGGGAGCCAGACTGTTTCCACACTGACTGTACTCGCCAGTGATGACCCCTATGGATTGTTCTTGTTCTCAGACAGTAGCAGGCCTGTCAGAGCAGCGGAAGCAAACACTTTGGTTGTTTTGACAATACAAAGGAGAAAAGGATTGATGGGAAGGGTTAGAGTGACCTATAGGACACTGATGGATACAGATCCAGTGCCCTACTCGACACCCGGAGTGGGCAGGGCAAGCGCCGGGAGCGATTTTGTACCCATTTTCGAGTCAGTAACCTTCTCGGCCAATCAGAGTGAAGCAAATGTGACTGTCAGGATTCTGGATGATAAGGATCCTGAGAGGGCAGAGTCTGTGTTTGTTGAACTTAGCAGTGTCACTTTGGTGGAAGGTGCACAGACACGACCAGGTGAATAGAAACGTCTTTTACTGCACATTATTGCTTAAAGGCTTCGATTTGTAAAGATGCAGAAATAATTGTAATTTCATGATTTTCTGGCAGTTCCTCTGTCACCTCAGCTTGGCCAGAGAAACGTCTCAGTGGCTCAGATCATTATTGAGGCCAGCGATGATGCATTTGGTGTGCTCCAGCTCTCTTCTCCAGGAGTAAGTGTGCCTGAGTACTACACCGGACCCATCATAAATGTTACACGCACCGGGGGGATTTTTGCTGATGTGTCAGTAAAGTTCCGTGCTGTACCCATGACTGCACGAGTTGGTAAGTAAAAAACTATTTTTAAATATTATAAATGCATAATATTGTGTGTGCAGTGCAATGAATTGGCACCCTGTCCAGGGTGTACCCCGACTCATGCCCTAAGTTTCCTGGGATAGGCTCCAGGGCCCCTGTATACAGAATTAAGCGGTATAGGCGATGAATACATAATAATATAAATGCTGACTTTTCCTGTAGGTGAGGATTATAGTGTGGCCTCCTCTGATGTCGTCCTTCTGGAAGGAGAGAGCAGTAAACCAGTCCCTATCCTTATCATCAACGACCTAGTTCCTGAATTGGAGGAAACCTTCCGCATTGAGCTTCTTAACCAGACCACTGGGGGAGCTTTCCTAGGCGAACTCACACAGGCAATCATCACTATCCTGCCCTCTGATGATCCTTACGGGTCCTTTGGTAAGTTGAAAAGTCCAAATTCATTCTGGTTTTGCCATAGTTTGACAACACAGTCTTGTCCATGTTGTTCAGTTTTTCAGACTGCTCCAGTTACTGTAGAGGAGCCGGCGGCGAATGCTTTAGAAGTATCTTTGCCGATTGTGAGGAATGCTGGGAGTATAGGTTACGTTAGTGTCAAATGGCTTGCTACCGTCAATGGCAGACCTGCAACAAGTGACCTTCAACCCTCATCTGGAGAGGTCAGCTTTGCTCCAGGTGAAACTATGAAGACACTAAAAGTAGAGGTTTTGGCTGATGATGTACCAGAAATTGAAGAGGTAAAAGCTATTTTCTTAGCTGTCCTACAAACTGTTAAGGATTTCCCCCACTCCTTATTAATGAGCGCATAAATCTTTATTTTAGATCATCAAGGTAGAGCTTATTAGTGCAACAAATGGTGGAAGCATTGGTGCTGAAAATGTGGTGAACATCATTGTGCCCGCCAATGATAATCCCTACGGCACGGTGCACTTTGAGCAAGCGGTATATCGAGTACAGGAACCTTTGGAAGGCGTGTACCGTGCCAACATTACTGTTCGAAGAAGGTGTGCAAAACTCTTATCTAATTTTAACGCATGTGACATACAACTCATAGTAGTAGTATCAGGAGTCCTAATATATCTTCTTTTTCTTTTCCAGTGGAGGCAATTTTGGTTTTCTGGAGATTCTGTATAGCACCCTTGAGATTGACGTGGTGACTAATGCCCAGAGAAGCGGCCATAACTTCCTTATTTATTATGATTCCCCCTTGCCTGGGGCACCCTCTAGTGCCGTACGAACCCCTATCAACATCACCTCAGCCAGAGATCCTCTCAACTCCTGTGCAGCTTCATGCCTCCGAGAACGTGCCTGCCAAGCTTTCTCTTTCACTAATGCCTCTACTGCAACATGCTTCTGGGTAACCACATCCGCAAACCAGCTTTCCACTGCTGCCCAAACACTCACTTATATAAAAAATGCCACTGCTTCTGCTTCCCTCTTCAGCTCACAGGCGACAGCCGGGAGTGACTATGTTACTATGGTAGGGCAGACAGCAACCATGCTGAATGGCTCAAGTATTGCCAATCTTACTGTACCAATTCTGACAGATTCTTTGCCAGAGATGGATGAGAGTTTCATAGTACAAATACTAAAGGTTACCCTGGTTAATATGACTGTGGCTGAGAAACATTTGCCCACCATTACACAACCAGACACCGCTACAGTGACCATAGGGATGAATGGTGATGCATTTGGGGTGTTTAAGCTGTACAGTATAAATCCCAGTGCTACTCAGAATGGATTGTATCTGGAGGTGAGAGAAGAGACCGGGACAAAAGTGACAATGGTGATTGAAAGGACCGGAGGCAGTCTAGGCCGTGTTACAGTGGAGTGGATGTATGTTGGTGGCACTGCTAAGCCTAGTGCTGATTTTAATGGCACCGGGGAGACTCTCATCTTTGCAGGAGGTAGGTCTGAATAGCCATTCCTGAATTTGTTTTCTTGTTTCCTAAATCATCAGTATAGATTTGTAGATTTAGCCTCTACGTTTAAGTAGAAATGTTTTATTCTCCAACGGTTTTTGTAGGGAAAAAATGAACATCCTCAAGAAAAGTTAAAAAATATGGGTTGGTGCTAATTTGAGGGCCAAATTGGGGGGAACATGGGGAAAGGCAGTATTTTTTACTGTGCTGCTTTTTTAAAAGACATTTTATTTTCGATGCATCCCAACCAAAAATAAATAAATAAATGAAAAAGCAAGACAAATAAATCCAGATAATTTGAAAACTGACACCAAAAGTAATGCACCAAATTATGGGGTAACTCTTGCACACTACAAAGCTAAAAAAAAAAAGACCTCACATTTTGGAAAACTTTATTGTGCATTGATGTACCAGACTTTTTTAGAGAATAATGCAACGCTTCTCGGTAAGCCATCTTTGAAATTGCATGGAAAGTGATGACTTCCAACATCATGGCATCAAAGGCAAGTCATGAGTTGAGTCAGAACAAGCAAGCAATGCAAGCTTACAGTCAGGAGTGATATCTGTTACATAAACATACAAAACCATCGTTTATGTTTCTATTCCAATTCAAGAACTGAAATCAAGCACAAATTATAAACTTACTGAACTTACTAAAATATCTTGGAGCCCAACCATTTAACCAAGGAAAATGTAATTCAGCTATCAATGTGCCACATTGTTGCCATGCCACTTGCCACTATTGTACAGTCAGAGTTAAAACAGGTCAGCATTATGATTTGTAGTGTAAATCTGAATTGCCTTCAGGGCATTACCTGTGTTACTTCCTCTCAAAGGTGACGTGAAGAAAACTATTGAGTTCTACATCACAGACGACACTGAGCCGGAGGACAACGAAACCATGCAGATTGGTTTAGTAAGGACCGATGGTGGCAGCCGTATCCTACCCAGCTCAGATACCGTCACCGTCCTCATTCTTGCCAATGACCATGCAGCTGGCTTGGTGGGCTTCCACCCAGCATCACGATCAGTCATAGTTAAAGAGGGTGAGTAACATTGATTTCAATTGAATTTCACATCTGAAACAGTGAAGGGGTATTCTGTACATAAACTGGTCCCTTGAGCTCAAGGACACATTCGATTTAAGGACCGGGGGATTGATTAATTATTTATTTTGCCAAGCCTGGAGGTATATGTATAGGTATTTGACACCCACCTGCGGATGATCAGGTATCACTCCAGCACTTCATAGTGACCAGTTACGGTTATAGTGAGAGTAGTAGAGAGAGGCTTGTAACAGCTGGCACACTGACAGAAAGACATGTTAAACATGCATGATAGAGCATGGTCACACTCCCTTATGGATCTCAATCCTTATAGCTTATAGCTCAGTTCTTAGCAGTAGCATTGTAATAGCAGCTCTGACAGTAGTTCGAAGGCAAATCATAGGTTTATTTTAATGCAATTATACGGAAAGACCTGTTTACAGGGAATTGCACATAAAATTATACACGCGAGTTCGATTCCCGGGTGATGCTGTAACCTCTCGCAGCCGGAGGCCTAGAGAGAGCTGATTGGCCGAGGGGAGGGATGAGAGGTACTTTGTGCTCCCACATTAATCACGGCTCTACAGCCAATCAGGGGCGTCTGTGAGCTCACGCAAGTGGAAGGAGCGGATAGCGCTGTCCTCCGAGTGTGGTATGCCGCTCCCAACAGTGCATGAGCGAGCAGTTTGAAAAGATGCGGTCGGCTGGCGTCACGTGCTTTTCGGAGGAAACACGTGATAGTCTTCGGCCCTTCCGACTGAGTGTTAGTAGTATCTTAATGTGGGAGCCCCCTAGTGGCGGGGAGGAATTGGACACGACTAAATTAGGGAGAAAATCAGGAAGGGGGGGAAGGTATCAGTTAATAGATTAAAAAGTGTTTTTTTGAAAATTGAAAAATGAGCAATCCCTGATTTTGTGGTTTCTGTAAGGAGAAAGGGGCTTATAAGGGAGGGGGGGACTTCAGTGTTAGTGTTCTGTAAAGCTGTTCCTTAGAATCTTCCACAATGTCAAAGTCTTAAAGATGGAAACTCTGCAAAACGTTACATTTTTAAATCATTTTAATATTAATTTAAAAAAAGAATAAAAAACAGGCAGATGAAGGAGCAAATGTTTACAGGTGCTATAACGTGACCCAACAAAATCAGAAATTTTTAGCCTAATCCTATGCATCGTGTAATGGAAATTGAGAAGAATTCTGTCTTTGGACGCATGTTTTTTCGTCTAACAGGTGAGAGAGTGCCATTACTTGTGCAAAGGACAGCTCCTGCAATAGGGAATGTCACTGTGGACTGGAGAATCGAAGGCCCTCAAGCCTTACTTACATTTGTGGAAACGTCTGGTGTTCTGTTCTTTACTGAGGTACAGTACGAAGAATATGAAACATAGATATAAAATATCGAAGCTGATTGCCACTTATGTCACTACTAATGCGTGATTAACAGTTGGTTTTGTTCTATGTTCTGTTTAACACTGTAGCGTGTGCTGAACAACACTGTAGTGCTGCAGCTGCTGGACGATGGCACTCCTGAGGAGAGAGAGGAGTACAGAGTTATCCTCTCGAACATTCAGACTAAGGGTAGGATAATACATTTAAAACTACACAGTAAATTAAATACGCAAACAAAACATACTTTTCTATTTGTTCTCATAGTTACTTAATATCGTCTATGCCTTTTTTGTTTTTAAGTATTTCTTTAGGTATAGTAGATAGAGAAACTACACGTCTTCAGCGTAGATGATTAACTTCTTTTGCCTCTTACAGGTGTAACAGCTACAGGTGCAGCAGCTTTAGACGCCGCAGGTCGGGAGGCGGTGGTGAGCGTAGCGGCTAGCGATGAGCCGTTTGGCGTGCTGAGTATTGCTCCATCCTCTCTCAGCATATCCACTGAAGAGAAAGACACAAAGCTTAGGATTTACATTAACAGAGAGTTCGGAGCCTCGGGTGAGTCCTTATGGGAAAATAAAATATTTAAAAATGCTTACTTCCTGTACAAGGGAGTGTTCAAGTCAAACTGGGACTTTTTCTTGTGCAGAACGCAGTTATTTTCTCTATATAATGCCCTGCTACACTAATGCACTTTCCCTGCTTCACGTCTGAAACGCTGGCCTCCCAGGAACTCCTTTAATGCTCCATATATGATGAAATGGTTAAAAGTTTTGCTGCGGCTGTTTTACAGCTTCATTCACAAGAAATTCTGGTCAAGTTCTGGTTTGACTTGAACACCCTTCATATATAAAAGTGATAGAAACCTTTAATGTTCAAAATGGTTCATATGAAAGACAACATTGTTTTTTTTTACTTTAGGCTGTTTGTAACCTGATGTTGCTCATCACATAAAATGAATATATCAATGCATGATAGTATTTCTTTAACTATTAATGAAATTAACACGACTTAAATATCATACACAGAATTAATGCAAATATATAAATGAGGTGTACATTTATCCGACCTATAGTCATACAGTAAGAAAGTAATGTTGACAGTGTTGAGTTTTTGCATGTTACCATTTTTGTTCCAAAGGTCTGTTGAATTCCACTTGAATTTGAATTGATTAAAGTTTCTATGAACACTACAGGATCAGTAAACATCAGCTATGAGACAGTGAAAGGTTCCCTGCAGGACCTGAGGCTGATTGAAGGGTCTTTGGCAGAACCAGGTCAGGATTTTCAGCATGTCTCCAGCTTTGTGGTCATGCAGGATGGTCAGACCTCTGTGTCCATCCCAATCACGATTATAGATGTAAGTGTAATGTTTTTTTCATTTATAGTTAAAGTTAACATTGGGAAGCATCTATGAGGCATGTTACAGCAGTAGTCTTTTCTCCAGGAGCCATTCTCTTTTTACCTGAGTCAGAGTGCTGGGAACTGGACTTTTTGCTGCTTAGACAAAGCTTTATCTCAGCTACAATTTAAAAAAAAAAATTTATTGATAAAGAAAAGAACGTATTATAATCTGTTTTACATAATTTGGAGAATCTACCAGACACGGTAAATTCAATTCATTTCAATCTCACTCACTCACCGTCTCTACCACTTAATCCGGTATAAAGAGTCGCAGGGGGTCTGGAGCCTATCACAGAAAACTTAGGACATGACGTCCACTTTGTTTATGAATCATGAATTGATCGTGAGTTTTAAAATGTTACCATTTATTATGCCGGTTCTACTTCATACTGTACAGAAATATCAATCTATGTTTTAAAACAGGACGACATCCCTGAATTGACGGAATTCTTCCTGGTCAACATAACATCGGCTGTTCTCATAACGACACTCCCAACTACCCCTAAGCTAGGTACACCCTTAAAGTCATATCTCTGATCCTTAATACTTCAACCTGTCATGCATTTTTTAAAAATTCATTCCTCATCAATCACCTTTCTTCTCAACCATTCCTTCTTTCATTTCTTTATATCTTGTCTTCATCTGTTGCTAGAGGTACACTATACATTAAAAGGTAATGCTGGATATATCTGCTTTCCTTTATCTCATAGTGTTCTTACTTTATTCTTACTTTATTTAACATTTCTTCTTTATTCAAATGCCACTGAGGTATAATAATAAAAATAAAAAAAAAAAGCTTATGTTTTGTTATTGAACTGAATATTTAAACAGATACCCAGAGTCTAGTAGCAGAAATCAGCATTAATGCTAATGATGGAATCCAGGGTATCATCAGTTGGCAAAGCATCAAGTAAGAGCAAGTTCATCTATTTCATGTCATATTTAGATAAGACGTGTTGATTAATACATGTGTGTTGGTGTTTTTTTTTTTCCACATAAAGCTACGAGGTGAACGAGACAATCGGAGTGTTATCTTTAGTGGCTTATCGGGATGCTGGGACATACGGAAACGTCTCCGTCTTCTTCTATGCTCAAAACCTAGATGCACAGTTGGGTCTAGACCTTAATGCTACAGCTTCAGTAAGTTATATAAGTTATAAATATACCTTTATCTCTTAGAGCATTTTGTGAAATTGTTGAAAATATAATCAAGTTTGATTGCTTTACAGGTTCTCCATTTTGCTAACGGAGAAAGGTACAAGTTCGTAGAGGTGGTGATCTTGGATGATCCAATTCCAGAAGGAGATGAGAAGTTCCAGCTCATTTTAACAAACCCATCTCCAGGACTTGAGCTCGGAAAGAATGTCACTGGTTAGCACAATAAAAAAAATTAACATAGAATAATCTTATGTGTATGTTTTGAACATCAACCCCAATTCTAACATTTTCCTTTTCTGTTCATGTTTTATAGCAACGGTGACCATCTTAGCCAACGATGATGGCCATGGAATCATTTCCTTTAACAGTAGCGAGCACTTCCTGTTGCGCGAGCCCACCTCAGTGTCAGGGCTGAGCCAGAGTGTGGCTACGCTGATCGTTGTACGAAATCCGCCACAGGGGATTTTTGGGACTGTGACCGTACAGTTCTCTATTAGTGATGCTAACGGAACCCTAAACACTGAAGACCTCACACCGTCTGAGGGCTTTGTGGTTCTGGAAGATGGGGTCAGATTTAAGGTGCGTACGACAGATTAAAATATACAGTAAATGGTGTCAAATTGTCCACGAAATAAACCCAGAAAAATTTACAAAAACAGATTTATTGTCCTTTTTAGACTTTATGAGGATGTACATATTAGTGTGTTAAATTTTAAAATTAAAATTTTAAAGTAATTACATTACCAAATTACTGTTCAATGAGTTACATTACAGAGTTGCTTTCTGATAAAAGTAACTAGTTCGAGTACTTTT
>JAQMYG010000014.1:12451089-12463024 GCA_030014215.1 Clariallabes teugelsi | reverse complement strand
CCCCCCCCCCCCCCCCCCCACACACACACACACACACACACAATAAGAAGGGGTACTAACTTTTGAACATGACTGTACATTACTGTTGATTATTCTTTCCGTATCCTAGCTTTTTGTTAGAAGGCTAGGGTCAGAGCGCAGGTTTATCTATTATACGACCTCCCTGAAGCAGGCAGCATTAAGGGCATTTCTCAAGGCCCCAACACAACCTTTCATCGACCTTTCAACTGAGCCTTAACACACTGAGCCTTGTAAACTTGTAATTAATAGTTAAAATTTTCATTACCAGTAATCAGTGTTGGGTGTAAGGCGTTACAAAGTAACATGTTAGAGTACTTGGATTACTTTTTTGATGTAACGAGTAATCTAACGCGTTATGTCCGCCATTTAAGTACTGAGTTATTTAGTTATATTTTTAGAAAATGTAATCCGTTATTCAGACAATTTATGGAATCGGTGAAAGTCGTCCTACAAGCCCCGCCCCCGATAACCTGCCCCCCTCTGATATTCCAGCTGTTAGTAGTTAACAGATTATGGGCCAAACTTCGCTGAGTGATGATGGTAGAATAATTATAAAGGTCTTGACTAAAACAACATGCATGAGGAATCACAAAGGAGTTTTCATTTTCCGCAATGGAAAAGTACTCGAACTGGTTACTTTTATCAGATGGTAATGCTGTAATGTAACTGATTACTTCTTAATGACAGTAATTTTGTAATGTAATTAGTTACTTTAAAAAGTAACGTCCCCCAACGCTGCTGGTAATTAAAGTTATATAATATTTTTGCAATGATTTTCTTTACCTTTGTTATCAGAGTTTTCAGATGGCTCAGGCCAAAGCTATCGGTTTACAGCAGGAGTTCTGAACACTGCTCCTGTACATTTACTGTTCTCTTAGCTCCAAGCACCTGATTTGGCTAATCAGCTAATGAACAGATTTGATGAATATTTTACTCTCGTTCATTTCAAGCTTCATGAGTTTTGTTTGGACTGAGACGACTTGATTGTGTCTCCTGGCAGATTATGATATACTTTGGTAGAGGGACTGCTGCTTTAATTCTGAGGTGTTGAAGCCTCACGATTTTGAAGTCAGATTTTTCTCCTGCCTGATGGAAGTGTGTGCTTGTGTATCATCACAGGATGATATTCCAGAACTCGCTGAGACGTTTTTGGTGAACATCACTGGTGTGGAGTTGTTGGGAAATCAGAGCGGGGCAGGCCAGCCCAGAATCAGGAGGCCAGGAATGGAGATTGCTGAGATTACAATTCAAGAAAACGACGACCCCAGAGGAGTCCTTCAGTTCAATGTGTCCAAGGTGTGATCTTGATTCGTTACGGGCTTCTATTCACTAAAAGAATGTGATGCATGTACTGTACTGTATAAGAAGGTGGGTTGGCTAGTTGGGAGCTTTTTTATTCAACGTTGAGAACATCTGTATTTTCAGGATGCTTCTGGATTAGTATTCGCCTATGAGGTTCCTCCACCTGGTAATGTGCTTTATCTACCAGTGGTGAGGCTAGCTGGTAGGACCGGTCGGCTCATGTTGTACTGGGAAGCTCAAGCGGTCATCGCCACTAATGACGACTTCACCCCATCTTCAGGCAACCTCACATTTCAGGATGGACAGGTGTATATTTGAAATTTAAATATGATCATTGTTAGATATACTCCACCCAGATTATGCATAAATAACTGTTTATATGTAAACATCATTAAAGCTGTATTTTCTTTGTAGACGAGTGCCATGATTGCGATCAGCATTATTGACGACACTGTTGTGGAGCCTATGGAAACTTTTTTGGTCAGACTCACAAATGTGATGGGAGGAGCCAGACTGGGAACCGACATTTCCGTTCTGGTCAACATCCCCGCCAATGATTCACCTCTGGGTCGTTTTGGATTCCAGGAACTAACAGTACATATAACATATTGATACTAGTCTATAACAAAATGCTTCCTGTACGTGCTTTATACCTTATATGCCTTAAAATTATCTTCTTATTCTGCAGATTATTGTCTCTGAGCCGCAGTTTCCTGGTGACCCTGCATCCATGGCAAATCTGACAGTGGTGCGAAGTTCAGGTGGAGAGGGAACGGTCTATCTTATCTGGCTTTTGGAGCAGCAGGGGAGAAATGATCTGCTACCTCATAATGGGACGCTTGTGTTTAATGGGGTGTGTTTTGGGACGCTTTATTAACATACATAAAATTAATTAATTATTAAATGATATTAATAATAATCATCATCTCGTTTTCTTATACTGTCCAGAGTGAGTCGAGGCAGTCTGTGGTGATCCAGGCTTTGGCTGATGCAGAGCTGGAGGGTGAAGAGAGGTTCACAGTTCAGCTTCTTTCTGCCAGAAATGAGGCTGTTATTGACCTTACAAGAAGTGAGTGTATGGTAATTTTCTGCCATTTCCAGTACAGTAGTTGTGGTAAATCAGCATGCAAATTGGAAAACTTGCAAACTTCTCAGAGATGATGAAGCTCTAAAGATGGTCATTAAAGTGTCCTTGTGAAACTACTACTGTACAGAGGTCTTTCACATAGCATGACCTACAGTATGGACCTTGGTGCTCGATAACTTTCATGTCTATGTTCATTAGACCTGGCGACAATCGTGATCAGGGCTGACCGTGGAGCTCTGGGCATCATTGGCATTGCCGACTCTTCTAGGAATGTACTTATTGGAGAACCTCAGGGCATGTACAATGGCACAGCTCTTATCAGGTACCATTTTTTTGTTGCCGTTGTTATCGTTTAACATTCCAGCTAACTTTTTAAATAATGTTATGTGTGCGTGTGATTGGTGTTTCAGTCTTGTCAGGGGGCCAGGCATTTTTGGCGAAGTTGAGGTATACTGGAACATCACACCAGCCATCATCAGTGAATTTGTGGAGATCTCAGGAAAAGTTATCATGAGAGATCGCCAGTCTGCAGCAACCATTCAGCTGATGGTAAGAGAACCAGAAGACACTTTTTAAATGCAAGGTAAAGGCCAGCCTGTCCAGTCAAATTGCTGAAAGTAAAGTCAATGCTGTCCATAATACAGAGGCAAATCCCCCAGTGCATCAAGGTTCAAGGTTTTAGATCTGGTCTCCAGACACCCCAGATATCAATCCGACCTAGCTCCCTTGAAATGCTCCGGGCAAACAAGTCTGATACATGGACTTCTGCTCCTCCCCACAACTTAGCACCTACTGCAAACCGCAGAGAGTCATGCCACGAGGGGCCAGAGCTGCCCCAGTACCACAAAGAGAATAGTGCGCTTAATGTTTTGACTTTTATTGTTATGACTGATCAGTATATGATATGTCTGCCCTTCTCATTTTGTTTTGTCTCCTTTTCTCTTCCAGGCAGTGGATGATGATATCCCAGAGGAAAAACGTCTGTATGAGCTGAGTCTCACCTCGCTAACTCCCGGTGCAGACATCAGTCTCAGTCGACAGCGTGCCACCATCACCATGGCAGCCAGTGATATGCCTTATGGCCTCTTCTCCTTCTCCCAGTCCTTGCAGAGTGTATCAGAAGATGACAGATCTGTGGGTTGCCTTTTTTTCGTTCCACCTAATTACTTTCACTTTCACATGAAAACATATTGGGCAATACAAAATTATGCCCTATTTTAGGCATAATGTTACATCTGATCCAGCTGTCTAATGTCTGAGATCTTGTCCCTCCAGGTGAATATCACAGTGGTGCGCTCCATGGGGCTGCTGGGGAGCGTGTGGGTGAGTTACCACACAGAGGGCCACACTGCAGTGAGCGGGCTGGACTTTGAGCAGTCATCAGGCAGGCTACTGTTTGGTCCCGGCCAAAGCTCCAAAGTCATTACATTGAAGATTGTGGATGATTTGCAAGCAGAGTTACCCGAAGACTTCTACCTAAACATCACTCAGGTGCAACTCCTCAATGAAAGGTAGAGTAACAAAAACCTTTTCATCACTTCGATACATCAAAGCATGTGTGATGAAAAACGTCATTCAATCAGAATTGTTTATTTAAATACTCAAAGTAGCCAAGTGTCTATTGTGTATGATCATTGTGTTTTTTTTTTTATTATTCTATTTCCTGTCCTTAGTGCACTCAACTTCACCATACATGAACACGGTATCCAAATAGATCAACCTCCAGCTATAGGTAATATCTCGACAATTCTGATTGTCATCCAGAAGAATGACAACATTGAGGGCATCCTGGAGTTTGACTCTTCATACATTAACATTACTGGTATGCACATACATGACATACGTCACTTTAAAGGTTTAATGCAGTTAAAAAATTCAGAGATAGATAGATAGATAGATAGATAGATAGATAGATAGATAGATATGAATGCAATTAGGATTTCTAGATTTACACTGTGAGTATGGTGGTCTGACAAAAGCATTCACATGTTGAAAAATGCTTTTTTTTTTGCTATATATCTGTTAAAATGACTGATTTGAAGTAAATGAAAATGGAAATTGGATTCTCTTTCCAAAGTTTTTCAGGCACAAGTTCTATATAAAAAATACTGCATCCACTGATTCCACCTCTACTACATACTGCAGCACTAAAGCCTAAATTGATTTGATTTATGTGTGTCCATTTCACTCTGCCACATTCGCTTTCCAAGGTCTTGATCAAAGCCTGACATGCACTGTGTGTGGAAAGTCACACACATCACAATTACGCAACATGGTTTTAGCCACCCATACGCATATTAACTGCATTAAGTGCTGCGTTTCTGAAACCAACTCATTACCCAAAGCGTTCTGTACAGGACCGTAGCCATGCTTTTGCTGTTTGCCAGAATTCCCAGCAACATCAGACAGGCTTTTTTTTTCTTTTTTTCTTTTCTCCCCAGACCACCACATGTTCATTTGTTCAGTTCACACCTCTGAGGTTGCCAGGTTTTTGTTGAGTTCAGCTCTCAGGGATTGATTTTCTTAGTTTCCCCCTTTAAAAAGAGCACTTAAATTTAAGCCACAAAAAATAGCAAATGGAAATTACAATGAAATGTTGTAAAAAATCCAAATATATATGACATGACCATGACATGACATGACATGATATGATATGATATATGGTTTTCTTCATTCTTGATTTTAGTGGAAGAGGATGTCGGCACATTCTCTATCCCTGTCCTTAGGACAGTGGGCATGTACGGCCAGGTCAGTGTTGACTACATAACGAGAAGCTTGACTGCACAGTCTGGCTCAGATTACATCCTATCTAACGGTACTATAACCTTCAGCCATGGCCAGAATATCACCCACATTAATGTCTCCATAGTGGATGATCTGGACAGGTGAGTGAGGTTTGGACTCTTTACGTGTCACTCGATTTATTATCGTGAAAGGTTTTGATATATTGTGTGAGATTTAAAATCCGAATATCCTGTTCCTTTAAAATGGTCATGATACCTCATACAGCATTTTACTTGAAATATAATACAAATAAGATCAGACAGAATAAAAGTATTCCTATACATTTTCACAGGGAATATAACGAGGTGTTTGAAATCCGGCTTACCGCAGCATCAGGAGGAGCGATACTGGGCACCCGGCTCGTCGCGCAGATTACCATCGCTAAAAGCGACTCACCCAGCGGGATGGTCCGATTTGTCAATCAGAGTGTGATCTCCATCCCAAACCCTGACAGCATGCTGAGGCTCGTCCTCGTTCTAGAGCGTTTCGGTGGGGTGGTGGGTGATGCCATGGTGAGGAGCATTTGGATAATGACATCATGACGTTATAATGTACTTCGCAAGTGCTTCACAACTTCACAAATATGGGGAAGCTTCCCATTTTAATGCTTTTTATTGCTTTATACATTCAGCAACGTGATAATTTGATCAGGGATTGAACAGTTGACCAAGAATAGATAGATGTTTCCCTAATTGTCCTAATGCTGAAATATCCTTGTTTTCTCGCAGATAATGTGGAACATCCTAGGACCCAACACAAATGAAGTATTGCCGCCAGTAAACACAGATTTCGGCCAACCGGTAAACGGGTCGTTCCAGTTCAGAGATGGAGAAGGAGGAACACGTAGCATCGAGCTCCAGATTTTACCCCATGGTGAGGTGGAAGTGGCGGAAACATTTGTTATTAGACTCAGCCACGTGTCTGGGGACATGGATGTTGACCCCAGAGCAGGCTCTGTAACACTACAGGTATGTACTGTACAGATTGTTATTTTATATACTGAATGTTATTGTTACAGTCATGTCCAAAGGTTTGTATCTCCTCTTTTAAGCACGGGTCATAAACCCTCTCCGATCCAGGGGGAATGCATCATGGCTGACCCCTATGCAGAAAATGTATATATATATATATGTGTCACTGTGATGTCACAATCAGATTGTGTGTGTATTTGTGTGTCAGATTGCAAAGTTCGGTGACCCCAACGGCATAGTGCAGTTCACCGAACAGGATCTGAGAGAGCATGTTTACAGCGAACCCGCAGATCACGAAGGTCCCGTTAACATCTCCCTTCTTATAACACGCAGAGAAGGAGTCATGGGAAACATCACTGTAAGGACAACACACACTCCCACAACTTCTTGTTTTATAACCCCTCCTCACAATCGAATCTCTTTTGTATCTCATCTCATGTCTGATGGACATTTTTATGGTGATGCCAGGGTATTACAGTAGTAATGACCTGTTTAAAAAATAATATATGAAAAGCATATAAAAGTCACTGTAACTTTTGGTGAATGTTATAATATCACATGGATTTCCCCCTAGGTGTTCTGGGAGATCCTGAGTGATTCAGACAGAACAGGTGATTTTCTCACCCTCCGTGGTTCAGCTACCATTCTGGCCGGTCAGCGGGTTGCAGAGATCGTCGTCACCCTGCTGCCTGACACTGTGCCCGAGCTGGACGAGGTCTACACAGTTCTCCTGAGCTCAGTGGAGGGCGGTGCCGAACTTGATAGCAATCGCAGCAGCGTCCGCCTCCGAGTCCGTGCCAACGACGAGCCACATGGAGTGTTTGCCATTTTCAGGGAGCATCAGAATCTACTAGTGAATGTCACTGACCGCAGCAGGTACTTGGCACTTAACGTTAGCAGGCTGGCGGGAACGTTCGGAAGTGTCAGTGTCGGATACCAGATCAACTACACTGAGGACAGATCAACTGGGAGCGTTGTTGTAAAGGACGGAGAGAAGTCTGCTAGTATCGCTGTGCCAATTAGCACACAGGTTTGTCATGCATATATTTTGATGATATTATAGTAATGTATATCTGTATAATAAATCTGCATAATATCTTTAGAGAAAATCTTATTTCATGAACAAACAAGTATATACGTGTCCTTAATATAATGATCAAAACCAGGAAGTTACTGTTGTGTTGTTGTGTTGGCCGTAAAGACTGGACTTGAAATGTACTTATAAATAACTTACAATATACAATTTAATAAGAATCGATAAAAAATTTCTGTAAACATCCTATTCTTCTTTGCAGGTTTTCTTCCTAACAGGTTTTAACATCACAGTGCAGCTGATGAATGCGAGTCTGATTGGACCTTTGCTCAGCTCTGCTCCTCGAGTGCAGCTGGATGCAAGGATTGCTGTTGTGTCTGTGCCTGAAGAGGCTGCCAATGCTGAAGTCAGTTTCACTAGATTATTTTTTTTACACATTTATTATTTAAATATAATGCAACCAAATACACTGTAAGAAGGAATCTGGGCAGCACTAGGGTTTAGTAGTGTGCCCTGTCGCCTCGCACCTTTGGGGTTGGGGGTTTAAATCTTAGCTGGAGTTTGAATGTACAAGGTTGATTGGCATTTCCAAAGTGCCCATATACTGACTGTAGTGTCGGCCAAAACATGGTATTGGTGATAAAAAGTGTCTCACCTACAGTAGGTGTAAAAGTGAATATTTAGATTTTATTCTGAAACACCATTTTAAATAATACTTAATGCTTCTTATCTCCCGATCCATGCTTCGTTTTTGTAAATATGCATGCACATTTCTATTTTTATCAAATAAAACAAACACACTTGTTAAATTTATTTTCCTGCACTTTTTTTGTAGTGTCCATAACCTTTTTGAATTCAAATCTTTCAATGACCTTAATTGTCATTTGGATGAAACTTGGCCAATTTAGATTTCACATGAAAAGACATAAACCTGAAAAGTGTATTATTGTGAAATGCAAAATTGTTAAGATATTGCAATATGAATTTGACCTGGTTACGGACACTACAGATTTTTTTGTGGTGGAAAAATCCTTAATTTTGCACGCAGTTCTTTTAAGCAACAATTTTTATAGGTCATGTGCTTCTACAGGATTACACCAATTTTAGTATTATACTAGAAATATGAATAATTTTCATTTTAAATTATTATTTTTTGAAGCGAGACAGTATAACGCTGAAAAAAGGCTATTTTGAGGGCCAAAACGGTTGAAATTTTTAGGGAAGCAAGATTGGTACAATAGCTTCTTTGGCACATACATTTACTGTATAACATCTAAAAAATTAATTCGGCGCCAATAATGTGTTTTGGCCATGTGGATGTTTGTACCCTGGTTGGCAATAAATGAATGAATGTAAGAAGTGTTTTTTTTTTTATATATATAAATTTTTTAAGTTTTAAGAAGTCTAAAATATTTTCTCAACCGTCTTGTAGTTGTAAAACAAAGCACATTATAATTGTTTTTTGCAGTAAATAAATGACCTTTTTTCCAGGTGGGCTTCGCCTCCTTGGACCTGCAGGTGTCTGATGTCAGGAGCGGCCGATGCGATGCGTTAATCAGCAGGACGGGTCTCTATGGAGACGTGACCGTGCAGTGGAGAGCCGGATTCCCTCCTGGACAGACTCCATCAGGATACCAGCCCGGAGTGATCACTCCCAGCTCAGGTTAGTTATCATCACACTCAGGTGCAGAGGACATACAGGTACAAATTCTCACACTCACACATTTTAACATTAGTGAGAAATCTTTAATAATGTTAATTCATATAGTGGATATAGTGTATAGATTCCTGCTGGTTTCGCTTTTCACATTGTTGATTAACATCATGTTTGTGTTCGCATTTTTTCTACAGGGACTGTGATCCTGTCACACGGCCAGAGGAGCAAAAGCATCTCTTTTATAGCTGAGTATAATACGTCTGTGCCTGTTTCACATGCAGTTCACCTGACTGCTCTAGAGACCATGTCACCAGGTGGAGCCAGATTCAGGTAATACTGTACCTTCTCATAGAGTTTTTGAAAGAAATTATTCTAACAGCTATCCTTTGATAAAGTTTTCCTAATGTGCTCTATAGTCTAATCATATTATGTAATTTATATCATTAGCTGAGTATATAAGTGTTTACATAACTCGTTCCTATGATTGTTTAGACCCGGTTACACAGTGGCAGAGGTGGAGTCACTGGGACTTTATCGATTCCATCCTGCCTCTCAGAAACTGGCTATTACAGAGGATGTGCACACCATCACTATCTATGTCCAACGCCTCTATGGCTTTCGCACCAACCGCACCCAGCTCTACTATAAGACCTGGCCAGTTAGCGCCCTTCCTGGTGAAGATTTTACCCCAGTGCCCAACGGACAGCTGCTCTTTGAAGGCCGTCAAACGTCTGCCACCATCAACATCTCCATCATAGACGACTCACTGATGGAACCTAATGAGACATTTTATGTGAACTTAACCGACGTTCGCATCATCAGTGCAGGCTACACTTCTCTTAGTGCTCGTCCACGTATTATAGCTGAAAACAGCTTTTCTGCCATTACCATTCTCGCCAATGACGCCATCGTTGGATTTGGCTTTTTAAATATTGGTCCAGCAACAAGTCGCACTTCTGAAGACAAACTCGAGGGGGCTCCAGCTCAAAAGGTTGTCCTAAGAGTACGCAGGACGGCAGGGCAGACAGGGGTGGTAAGTGCCCGGGTTCGAATTTATGACGGCGGCGCTGTTTCTCCGGAGCTGCTTGGGGCTCCATTCCTTCGGGAATACAATGGGACGTGGGCGAGGGATGGGGACGACTTTAGACTCGAGTCACAGATGATCACTCTGTTGGAGGGACAAACAGAGGCTGAGGTCAGCCTCTTTATTCTAGATGACCAGGAGCCGGAGGGGCAGGAGGTCTTTTATGTTTACCTCAGCGAACCAGAAGGGGGCGCACAGATCGTCAGCTCGCCGGATGAGAGTGGCATCACTTTCTTCGCCAAAATCATTATTCTAGGTAAATACATTGTTTATCCCCTGCTTTCACTCTATAGAGGGATTTGTTTAACCATGACCAAACATCTGTCTTAACGTCATAACCTGCTTTCTAGTACTTTCTTTAACGCACACTTATTGACTTCCCCTTTATGTTATGTTTACTTCTGAGTATAGATTTCACAAGTTCACTTTGGCCAGAAATATTTGTGATAAGGTGCCATTACCATACCGTACAAAGGAGCAAAGCATTTCTATATTTAAAGTGGTTTAAAAAAATGGAATTTACTAAAGGCTTCCGTTTCCATTTTCTGGGGTATTGGCTCCACCTACAGGTCAAGCAAAGCTGGTCAAGACACTTTTCCTAAAATCAACCCACATACTGTAACAAATATACTGTATTTTTAATAGACGACTTATTCTATGTAAATAAAATGGGAATGCTTGTCATAAAAATGTGCAGGGAGTGATCTTCACAATGGAATTGTGGGCTTCACATTGAGTTCTCAGTCGGGCCAGGTTCTGGATGAAGACTCAGGCAACAGGACAGCCGTACTCTTCCTCCAGAGACAGGAAAACAGGTTCATGTCTTCCTTTGCTTTGTCCCTTAGTCTATTTGTAGAATCCCGAACAGGAATGTTGGACAGGATTAACTTGGGCTTGTGTGTTTAACAGAGCATTTGAGGACGTTTTCGTTTTCTGGAGGGCCACATTCAACCTCACAGCTCCAGCGTTGCTCAGTCAGGGGGTGAATCTGACACAGGAGCTGCAGCAGACCTCGGGCAGGGTGCTGTGCAGGCGAGGAGAGGTTCTCTGTGTCCTCCATCTGGAGGTCCGACCAGATCAGGTACAAAGGCAGGAGTGTTTTTAACGAAAGCATAGTTCAAAGGATCAAACTTGTAGAATGACATAATGGCATGAAAAATAGTGGCGTGAATCCATTGTTAGACTGAACAATCCTGTTATGGACGCTATTTCACTCTTCAGGCTCTTTGAAACTTCTCCTGTATGTTTGCTGTTTCACAGGAGCCCGAGTTCCAAGTGTGGTTCCTGGTGGAGATCTATGAAGTAGGAGACGGTGCTGCTATTAATCAGAGCGCCCGCTTTGCTAATATCACCATGCTGGAAAGCGATGATCCACGGGGACTGGTGTACTTTGCCGTGGGTTCCCGCCTGCCTGTGGCCACCGTCCGAGCAAACAGAGTCACTCTGCAGGTTTACAGGGAGGGCAGTGTGGCATCAGCCATATCTGTGAAGTACCAACTGCAGGTGAGGTGCAGTGACACATACTATACAGTACAATTAACATTTAGGATAAAGTCTTTTATTCTTCAAAACCTGCCGGATCTGGCTGGATATAGAGTCAAAAAAAGATGTCTGCAGTACTCAGCGTCACTTGATCAATCCATGCCTGCTTGATTGTTTCCTGAAGATCATGTACAGAATACGGTTCCTTGACAGCTACTGACTTCTTCACAATTGTCCAACAGTTTCCCGTGGTTTAGATCAGGAGATGGCTCCAGGCGTTGAATGCCATTGTCACATAGCAAGTTTTTCACTTTTTTTTTTTTTCTCAGTTAATTAGCACAGCTTCTCAGCCTGAACTAATTAGTGACATCACCTTTTTTCAGGCTCTTCAGGCTGGAAGTAATTAGTTCACAAGGAGAACTAATACATGAACAGTTTTGGGGGACGTTACTTTTTAAAGTAACTAATTACATTACAAAATTACTGTCATTAAAAAGTAATCAGTTACATTACA
>JAQMYG010000014.1:12421777-12433128 GCA_030014215.1 Clariallabes teugelsi | reverse complement strand
ACACTATCCCATGTTTTTACGGCATACTTAGTCTCATGAGTGCATAAGCAATGTTTTGCACATTTGCTCAAGCTTGTGTTCTCTAAAAGTTCTTCACAAGTTTGGTTTTGTTGGAGAAGCTGGGATTTAACGATTTATTAATCAATGATATTTTCGCACTCTTAGGCAGACTTCTCATATTATAGAAGCATTATTAATACATTAGAATAATCAAATTATACTGCAAAAGCAGCATAAAGTGTGTTGGTACAGTGTGTGAAAGATCAGGAAGATTCCCTCTGATTCCCAGGTCACTGTCGGTTAAACAAAATGGTGTTAGATTGGTTAAGTCGAAATTGAGGGATTTGAAGTACAGTACATCATTTTTTATTATAAACGGTACCATCGAGTGAGCCCCTCTGCCTGTGGAAAGGGGCGGAGTCATCAGGGAAAGCCCACTCCCACCGGGACAGAAATGTTTCATTATAGGATAAAGGTCTTAGAATAACTTTGTCTTGAATGAGACACCTTAAATGAGGCCAAACTAGGACACAAATATTTTCTTTTTGCTATTAACATGGCTCCTTTTTTTTTTTTTTAGAAAATGACATGATTTGAATGCACCGATTAACCTGAAACCACCTTAACAACTCTCATTTTAATGTGTTTTAATTCTTTTTGGCAGAAAACCACTTTCTCAGGAACTCATTACCGTGTTGCCTGTACTCACAAATATCCACACAAGTGTGTGTGTGTGTCACTATATTACCTGAAATATAGCAAGTCCATCGGAAATTGCATGAGTAGTAATTTGACCTAGGGCAGAAAAAAATGAGAGAGAAAGAGACATGCATTGGTGGATGACAGAATAGTGATGAATGCAAAAGCCTTAGGCCTAGGTCTGTGAGCTACGTGCGGCTCACTCAGCTTCTCTCGCAGAACAAAAGCAGCCGAGGAAACACCCACGATGCTGCCGAGGCTGGAACCAGCTAGTTCAGACCGGTATCTGTTAGGGGAGGAGGAGGAAAGGGGGTAGAGAGAGCGAGAGAGTGAGTGCGGGAGAGAAAGTCTGGCAGTGTGCTATACTCTCAGTGATGTCATCGTTTCGGCCGATACTATTAATAGTTTAGCATTAAAGCTGCATCAGCAGTGGACCAGTCATTTTGTTATGATAATGTACTGAACAGATATCTCAGAATTACTGATACAGTACATGTGTGATGTTGGTTAGGAAATAGCTGTGGTCTGTACCACTGTGTCGCACTTTGTTGTCTCGTATAACGCCATATATTTTGGTCCAAAGCTGGATTTTCTAGATTTGTCCTTCTAGATTCAGTACAAGTAGTTTCTAGTAAGTCAGACTTTTAAATGTCATTGGTTGTTTTGCATTTCCTGTGTCTTTGTTGAGCCTAGAGCTCCAGACATCACTCAGGGTCAAATATATATATATAAAATATATAAAAAATTCCTAACACATTTTGTCTCGGGCTCAATTCCTGCGAAAGGCAAGAAAATAGAATTAAGATCTCGGATGGCTCTTTGCCGTTACCATCAGCGAGCCTTGAATTGAACACTGCGGCCTCAGTGCTTGATGACAAACACACATGCTGGCCTGTCTTCTACACAGGAAACCACCAGGACATCTCCTCTTCCTGAATGGAGAAAAGAGACCAAGTTTGACTATTGTGCTATTATTATCAGTGGGTGTGTGTGTGTTGTGTGTGCGGAGGATGGGCACAGTGCGCGACCATTACAGCTAGATGTTTTTCCAAAGTATGAATGCATTTCACTCATAGGAAGAAAAAAAAACACACCACAAGGAACATGGAAAAGAATCAAATAATTAAATTCATTGTGATTGAAACTACATAACATAAATGTTCAGTTTTTCATTCCTACTTGTCAATTTATTGTATCAACTACGGATGTTAATGTTTTTACCTTCGGATCTCATTTCAATGGCAAAAGCCAACAGTAGCTTGTTAGCTGAGTTAAACCATCACAAACTACGTTTACATGCACAATATTTCTTCAATCCGACTGAACTCATTCCGATTTGAGATTCCAATTTACACCCTCAAAGTTTAATCAGAATGGCTTTTCCAGTCCCACGCCCCCACATTGCTACTGTTGGGCCCTTGAGCAAGGCCCCATCAACCCTCAACTGTTCAGATGTACAGTATAATGAGATCAAATGTAAATAGCTCTGAATAAGGCCATCAGCCAAATGCAGAGGTGCCAAAAAGGTTAGGTTAGGCTTCCAACAAATCCTTCCTTCTGTGTTATGATTGGTTACAATAACTCAGTCTCATCTACTGTATGATTGTTTTGATACTTTACTGCATATGGAGTGATGAACCAATCAGTTCCCCTTCTTCTTTTTCTCTTTCACTCTTTTCTTTTGTCTTGCATGCTTTCTGTTCCCTCACTATTAGGCTGAATGTTTTTATAACCACAATATATCATCTTTAGCCTACCTACGCTTCCATATTTGATCATAATGAACAAAGGAAAGATGTTTAGCCTTGTAACATAGTTCGAAAATTTCTGCATGTCTATCAGGTGTTATTTATCTCTAAATATTAGTAATTCTTAGAATGTAACAGAAAATTGACCTTCGCTATCTTCCAAGGTTGCCAAGACCGTTTTCAAACAGAATTAAATATTGTACATTAAAGGTAAACTAATGTATTGAAAATGCATATGAAATGAACAAAATGTTATGCAATATACAGTATGTAATTCCAGTCCTTTAGGAACTTCATGTTCAGGGAAACATGAATCATATAACAATTTTGTCTATATGATAAAAAGCATTTTGAAGTAGTAGAAATGATTTTGGAGTTAAATTAACGGGTCTGATTTTTGTGGTTTATTGATCATTAAAGGTCCCAATAAATGACTAAAAAGTAAACTTTGTATAAAACGTCCCTTTTAAGGAAGTTGTGGATGGCCACTAGGAGGATTCTGTTTTACCTGGCAACCCTATCATTCTTGAACTCTTGTCTCGAACTGGTTTGTAGAAAAAAATGATCACGAATCACAATTCAGGTTGTGTTTGTACTACGACTTGGAACGAGTATGATGTTTTGTGCATAGTTAAATTTCTCAGGTATCATAGTCACGCACCAACAGCTCGACAACCCAGCAGTTTACCTGTCTGCATGATCAGAATGGAAACTGGCCTGAGGGTGCAGGCAGTCCAAGTCTTTTCACAGCTGTACATGCTGAAGTGCTGTATGTGCAAACACAAAGAAGACAAGAGGAGTAAACTAGTTCTAAACTCAGCCATGCCTGAACAGCTTTGTGATTCATTTAGAGAGTAACACCAGTTTAACCAGTTAAAGGTTATACAGACTTCATCAATGGTTTTCATGGATCATGGGACAGATGGAAATTAAATCTCACAAGCCAAACGTGCCAAAGTTCCAAAGAATTCCAGTTTGTGTCAGTGATAAAGGCTGCCTCATTTATCTAACGTTTCAGTGTTGCAGGATAAACACATATCCTCACGTTAGCCATAATCTGGCTCAAACCTGCGATATCTTGCTTTTAGCTGTGCAGTCATCCTGTCTCGTCCCTGTCGTCTATAAGTCAGTCACAGAGAAGGGTCTGTAATGCATGAACTTTGCTATTTTAAGCCTGCTCGGCTTCTGTCCTTATCACTCAGCTTGTATCTAAGGAGACAGCTTCTTGGCTCGATTAATGCGTACGAGCGAGCCTTGAAACGTAAATTTGCTTTCAAAACTTTCATAAAAAGTGAACTGTTGTGTTTGAACATGAAGTAATTATAAAAGAAAAGAGAAAAAATGTCACGACATTAAAGAAAAACCAGTGACCTTAATTGCATCTCCTCAGCTTTCATCAAGTTTCCTGTGTTACTCAGTTCTTCTATCTGTGTGTCTGGCTTGTCTTTTGGAGACTGATAATAGTGATAATCGTGACTGTGAATGAGTCATCTTTCAGTGCCTGCTACTAATCATATTGCTGCTTGCTAATGGCAGGACTCAGTTAGGAGCACAGCATGGGACTGAAACCCGCCATCTTCGAACCTCTTCAGTTTTGTATGAGACGTCTGAAAAATATTTCAGTTCTTTTCTGAAAATGAACCAAATACTTCAGTCTAGTTTAGAAGGTTAATAAAAAAAAGATCTTATAGAGTTGAATGGAAGATCTTTCTCAGAATGCAGATTCGTATTCCTGCATGAAGGCTTGTAGTGTATTGAGAATGAAGCATATATCCATTCTCCATCTTCTTTATCAGCCTGTCCATGCAATGAATTCCTAAGATATCTGATCTCTTATCCGTGGTCTGCTGTCACCCAGGATCATCCGTTGTTCTGTATTATTGATTACTCCACCGTATTGATATAGCTAGTTCTTTGTTTACCTGCTGCAAGCATGTTCACACACAAGAGCAAGAGCTAAAAGAGATGAAGCGGAATACTTATCTGAGTATGAGTACACCACCTCCTCTCCCATTTCCAGAAATGATATCTGGTGTTTGACTTTTTTTATGTCACTCAATGTCCATGTTCAGTGTACAAATGAACGAGTACAGGACCTGCAGCTGTACAGGAAGGCAAAAGCGTGATAACACAGTCGTTCGAATACTGTATGTCTGCAGCTAGCATTATAAAGTGATGCGAAAAAGTATTTGCCTCTTTAATGAATGTTCCAGAATTTTTTGCCATCTTTGTTACACTTAAATGATTCAGATCATCAAACAAATCATCAAACAAATCTTAAATGATTCAGATCATCAATCCAAAAATATGAGTTAAAACCAGGCCTGGTTACTTCCAGGCATATTGAATCAAGAAATCACTTAAATAGAACCAGTGTGACAAATTTAAATATAAAAAACAACAACAACAAAAAATCAGAAACGGAGCAAATACAGATCATGACATGAAAAGGATGAAGGGAAAGTGTTAGAGAGGATAATGCCATAGAGGGGAGAAAGCATTTTGATTTGGATAATTAATCATTTGTGTCAGTTTATAGGCAGCATAGTGGCATACTGATTAGCACTATTGCCTTTCACCCTCAGTGTCCGGATTCGATTCCCCCCTGGGTTCAATTCCTGCCCGGGTTCGATTCATGCCTCTGTGTGTGCCCGGTAAAGAATTGGCACCCCGTCCAGAGTGTAAGTCTTCTGAGATAGACTCCAGGCCCTGCCCACCCTCTGTAAAGTGGAATAGACAGTGAGTGAGTGTCAGTCTATAACCATTTAACCCAAAGAACATCACAGAGTATTAGATAAATAAAGATAATATTATAGAAAGAATATTACGATTTAAATTCACTTACTAGTTACGTACATGCTAGTTACAAAGAAATGCAGTATTTGAAATGCTGACATCACATTCTGATGAATTTCCACTTTTCAATGGATATAGTTTGTATGAAAATTCATTGGCTACCTAGGCTGGCTAGAAAACTGACTAATCATGCCAAATTAGACACTAGACACAAATAAGACACTACAGTATGTCATAGAAGCCTTATACCCTCCCAGTGTCAAGCTTACACCATCATCGTGTAGTATGTTATCTGTGTAGGAAGGTCTGGAGGAACTGTGTATCCAGTAGCTTAATGAATTAAGGTAAAGCTCTGTTAGCACTTATGCACTAGAGTTTAAACTGGTTAGGGGTCCATCAGCAGAGTTCTGACTTTCCAGCAGTTCCTTTGTTCAGGTATTGCACGCAAAGTGGTCTAAGCTACTTCATACTTCTATCTCCACTGTCTTGCATCTGTTTTTTTCCCCCCCTGTTATCCTGTTCATTACATGGAGTGTTTGGATCAATCCTTGGCTGGAGAATGAGCCAGAAAGGTCATTAGGTGAATGAGGAGCTTCCCCACAAAGCTGAATCTAATGTTACTTATGTAATCAATTTAGCAAGCCTGGGAAAACAGTCCATATCAAGCAGAAGGAGGGACTGAGCTTCACTCCTCTATTTTAGCTCCCTGGGGAACAGAGTTGGCACAAACATGTTTTCTGTATCACAGATAGGCTGTGTAAGTAATACATGACACTTAGTTTCTTTTCGTCTCTTTTGTCTACAGTATAAGAATTTTATTAAAAAATATTTTGCAAATGACTACATGGAATATTCACTTCTGTTTTGTGGTCACCATAATTAGAGTTTATATTAGTTAGCAATTTTAATTAACTCTTATCCAGCTACACAATGGAAAAAGTCACCTAAAGTGTTTATTTTAAAAAAAAAAAACTGATTGCAGAATAACCTTGTACAAATGGGGGATGTTGTCTTCTGAAGTATAGTAGTGAAAAGTCAAAAGAAAGACTCGTTGTCTTCTTGCTTAAAACTATATTTATACAACTTTGCGGATCCTTACCACCTCTATATCCCATGCGAATTAAAATATAGTCTGCAAAACCTCAATGTGACTCACAAATGCAGTACCTGGGGACCAGTTAGCACTTGGGCCCTTGCTGGTGTATTCATATACTGTATATGTAGCAGCACTCAAAGTGAGCCTTTGGCTCATTACTATTTATTCCAGCTTGAGTCACTTGAACATAATCACACACCCCAGCATACTGTATGATCTGATCAGTATTTGATCCTTGGGACTTTCTGCCTGGTTTCCTGCCTTCGGGCTGACCTCATGCAACTATGTTACTCACCCCTGTCAGTAATACAAACAGGAAGTTGGCAAACCCAGCACAGCATTTCCAGTTTATGCAGGTTTTTTTTATTTTTTTAACCTTTTCAGAGCTCATTGCATTGCAGTAATCAACTGAAAATGTTTGCGTAACTTTGCAGTGATAGGATGACTTTATAACTTAGTTTCATTTCAGACCGGAGCTTTGTCCTTTTCCAGCACTGCTGACTGTTCAGGCATATCATACTACCCTGTATTAAGGGGGAAAAAAAGTTATTATAATGTCAAGAAAGCACCAGTTTTATGACATGATATTAACGTAATTCAGGCTTAGATTTTTTTGTCTTCAGTAATTTCCTGTTATCATGTTTCCCAACCACAAATCAGATGCATTATATAATAAAGCAGAGTGTGAAGTACTGTAAGTGTGCGCTGTTATTCAGCTGTGAAGTATTATTAGTATAATGTGGTGACAATGTGATTGCGTAACACTACAACTGTTATAATGGCTAATTAGAGTGGCCTTGTACTCTTTACATTCTGTATCACAGATCCGTTTTATTATGTGATTATTATTTACACTGCAGCATAAAGGTGTAAAGTATAAATGTATAAAACCGTGTCATTATCTTTATTTGTATTCGAATAATTTCATTTTTCCAAAATGGTTTGGGGTTTGCATAAAATATGAACCTTACCTCACTCAAGTTCATAATTTGTCTTAACCACATATGTGCACAGGTTATTTTAATCCTGCTTGAGTAAGTCTTATTTTTTCTTGCATGTACCTGGAAATTAATTTACTCTGTTTTCCCAAAGAATAAACAAACTCCAGTAGTAGCCTAATTTAAACCATCCTCACATCATACTGTATGCATCACGCAGCAACTCACATTCACATTAATGAACAAGATTTTCCAACAAACATAAAAGTTAAACTTCCTACTTGCATGATTTCAATGATCTCATCAGTCCGTCACAAAACCAAATAAGTCTGATATTAACGCTGCACCATTCGAAGTGACATTGCTATGATGGACCAAGCAATAAAGCTCGAATCTTATGTATCTCTGGTACACTGTCATGTTGGCTAAAGTACCTCCATATAAGCCCAGATTAAACATCTCTAGAGAGCAAGTGTACGAGTCATCTGATTTATTCTACAATATTCCAGAAATTCAGCATGCAGAAGAAGAAACTGTGCCTTTACACAAAAGTCCCTGTCTGAGTCAGATAAACAGCTGAATAATACTGTAGAATGAACGGGATATTAGAAAAAACGATTAGAAGACACGCACATTATATGCATCATGCGGCAACTCACATTGATGTTAATGAACAAGATTTTCCTTGTTTCATGAACTTCATATTTAACCGCCTGAGCCTCATATCTGATCATCCAGCAACATGAAAGTTAAACATCCCACTTGCATGATTTTGGGCACCTATTGCTGACCTCATCAGTCTAACACAAATGGAAGCCATTAGTGTCACCTTGTATCAATTTGTCTGTGTGTTGTGACGTCCAGACAGGACTTTTTAATTTGATAAAAAATAAATTATTTCTGGGCCGCACTGTGCCATAGTGGTTAACACTGTGGCTTTGCACCTTCTGGGTCCAAGTTTGATTCCCACCTCATGTCTGTGTTTGTGGAGTTTGCATCTTCTCCCTGTGCTTGGTGGGTTTCCCCCGAGAACTTTGGTTTCCTCCCATAATCCAAACACATGCAGATTATTTTCATTGGCGTTGCCAGATTGTCCTACAATACACTATGTCTTACAATGGATTAGCACCAGTCAAAACCTGTTCTCATTCAAAACTAAAGCCATAACAATGCCTGAATGAGTGAAGATAAATTTGCTTAAGTATTGAAGAAACCAACCATTCCATTTCAAATTCTTTTACTCCCAATAGTTCCTCTGCTTTCTCTTTATTTCTTTCTTTGCTAGCTGGATTTTAGGTTCTTATTTGTTTGTTTATGACTTTCCTGGCTCTCCATGATGCAGGAGGATGCCCTGTAGAATACTGGATAAAATATGGCCTTGGCCTCATGCTCTCCCTTTCCAAAAATGCATAAAACACATAGCTATAAATCATTTAGCCCTGTTCTGAGGGTTATGAGAAACTATGCTGTTGAAATGTCAGGGTGAAAAGGGTGTCGCCGAACTGATCCATGGATCTGTATTTGTATGTGCTGCTGAATGAAACCACAAATGTTCTCCCAGCTCAGGCTGAAATATGGTTATGGTTATTTTGTTTAACGTCTCAGTAACACTGCTTCCTGATTGCTGATAGTTTCATTTCTAAGTAATATTCATAATGTAGTCACCAGCTGTTCCCATTCCACCCCACCCCACCCAAAACAAAGTGTGTGTGTGTGTGTGTGTTTACATTAATTCTGAAAGCTTGGTCCACACTATTTAGCTGAAATTCTATTTGCTTTCTTACCTATTCTATGCTATACATTTTTTTCTGTCACAGATTTGCTTCCTGGTGTCAGCATTCAGGGGTCGAATGTTCTCAGATGACAGCTGTGCTACCCTAGGCCTCTTCTTCCACTACTTCCACCTCAGTCAGTTCAGCTGGATGATTATACAGGTACAGTAAGAGCAAAGCATAGTGCATTGTACTGTACTCACTGCATGCAATCTATAATAGAAGGTAACTACTGTACTTGAGCACATTAATGATCATTCAATTATTAAAAGCAAACACAGAGTGGAGCTAACCTTTTTAATAATTGATTCATATTTATTAGTAATTACATACAGTATTAGTAATTACTGTAGCACTTGGATTAGTGGTTAGCATTGTCGCCTTGTACCGGTCTGGGTTCGATTCCCACCCGGGTTTGATCCCATGGAGTTTCCATGTTCCAGTTTCCTTGCTGGGAGGAGCGGTTCCTCTGGCCACTGGGTTTCCCCCCACAGTCCAAAAACATGCTGATTAGGCTAATTCACATTCCCAAAATGAGGATTGCCATCTCATCCAGGGTATACCCCGCCTCATGCCCTAACTTTACAGACCCTGTTTATAGGATAAAGCGGTATAGACGAGTGAGTGATATTAGTAATGAAATGACATAGAGTATAATTATTCTGTTGAAAATAACTCTGGGTATTCATAAGAGAAAAACATTTTTATAGGTCGCCACATGCATTTTGGGTAGGAGGCTCATTTTTGTCCTTTTCATTAATGTTGAGCAACCTCTAAACTTTGAGTACTTTATACAGTATCCTTACCCTGACTAATTCTTTTCAGCTTAAATGTCTTGAACGTTTGAACAGGAGCGGCCCATTCTTTCCTTGCCCTACTTCTCGAACACATGTTTTCACACAGTCTCATGCACAACTCGAGCTACGTGTGTTTCTGCTTGCACAGCATTTTTGCGAGAGTTGTTCAGACGTGCCTGCGTCCACCTCTCACAAATCCTCTGCCCAAGCACTCCAAGCACACTACACACCTACTATTCTTCAGCTCATCCTTTCAAGTGAACTAATATTAGTACTAATCGCAGCCTGATGCTGTTTTTTTAAGCAATCATTAACTGCGCTAGTCTGTATTATTCATGTCATGTCTTATTAGGTCACATCCCTCTGCATCACTGTATTTCCTAGTAGAGTTGTCATTCACATTTCTGCCCCCCCCCTCTCTCTCTCGTGCTTGCTTTTTATTTGCCTTATGTGTGAACTGTTTGCCTTCCTTTATCCTTATCTTTCTGTAGGCCAGCACAGTTTCCAACTCTACCTTTAAAACACAATCAATGTAGGCCATTGATTTGAGAGCTCCTTGTTTATGAAGCACATATCAGTGTCGAGCCAATGAGTGACAGTAAGTCATAGTTAGGTGGCAGAGAGGCATGAAGGCATGGTAACAGGTATATATAAGGTAAATGCATTAGGCATCATCTAGCTTTCTAGATTGAATAACAAAACAGTATTAATTTTATCCTTTCAACGAGATTCATCCAAAGGCCAGTTCTGCAGAAAAAAAGTTTTTAATGAATCATGTTATGTCATAATTTATACTTTTCTAATGTCAGGTGACTCTAGCAGTGCTCCTTTTCTAGACTTCTAGATTCAAAACGTCTGCTTTCCTGAAAATAATCTTAGGTTGTCTGAAGTCACAATGTACAAATGTGCTATCCTAATAACCCTGGTTACCTTGGACAACAGTTTCAATATTTGTTTTCCGGTATAAGATAACGCCTGTTTTACAGCAGACTGGGAAGAAATATATAATGAGTGTGGCCTTTTCTTTTAAGATCATGTCACACCAGAAATGACGATGCACTTAGGTGTGGTTAGAACTTTTTTTCATAAAGTTTGAAATTGCTACCCCAAGATTATAGTTCCTCAAATGGCGCTAGAAAACTTATACATTATCTTTTATAATTTCCAATCATTTTTCAACTGGGAAAAAAATTCACTTTTTGTGCAAATGTGGTGTTCATTCATTCATTCTTTCATCTTCTATAGCGCTTAACCTCTACAGGGTAACAGGCATCCTGGAGCCTATCCCAGGAGACTTCGGGGTACACCCTGAACAGGGTTCCAGTCCATCACAGGGCACACACGCACACACCATAAATAAATTGAGAACACCAATTAGACTCATTCATTCATTCATCTTCTGTACCGCTTTATCCTTGATCAGGGTCACGGGGGACCTGGAGCCTATCCCAGGAGACTTTCGGGCACAAGGCGGGGTACACCCTGGACAGGGTGCCAATCCATCG
>JAQMYG010000014.1:12390764-12405783 GCA_030014215.1 Clariallabes teugelsi | reverse complement strand
AAATTAAATTTCATTTATCGCAACTCTTTGCGATACAGATATCGCGTATACCATTATCGCGATAACGATAATTTTTCTATATATCGTGCAGCCCTAATTAGATACTTTTAGTAGGTAAGAATCCAACTGTAAACCTTAGTGTAATCAAATCAAAAAAAAAAAAAAAAAAAAAAAGCCTAACAAGTCAGAGAAATCATTGACTCCTTTAGTGGGGAACATTCATGTATTCCACTGTATCTTTATCATGTTCAGCCATTAGCCTTTACTCGAAAAGCAATAAACAGGACAAGTGCAATAAGAGCTCCGAGTGGATGGAGATATACTGTACGTACTAAGGGAAGCAAAAATGGAAAAACAAACGCCTACTGTTCAGTTGCCAGGACAAGTTATCATCATTACATGTCCTTGATAGCATCTTTTTGCCGGGTTTGAACCTTGCACTTTTTTTCTTGAACGCGAGCTCGGAGGACTCTGCACTGAAGCCAATCTTTCAGGTTCATTGCAGGCACATGATGCATTGTTGATCATGGATTTTGCTGCTCGAGAACTTGACTTTTGCATGAGCTTGCATTTTTTTGTTTGTTTGTTTTTCATAACACTTTAGCAGCATGTTATTGATTCACCCCAGAGAGATCATAGTGTGTCAAACACCTGCTCAGAAACATGTTTCTTCCAAGAATGCCCCCATATACCCAGCTCAGAAGAAGGGGCAAGACACCCAAAAGAAATATCCGTTCAGCGCACATTACTGAAAAGACAATTCAGAATAACTGTTCATAGCAAGAAGCATCTTTGTAATACTTTGTCTTTGTCTTCTACAATTGCTGAACCTCTACGTTTGTTGTGCATCAATTACTAGCACGTCTTCCTCCTTCCAATCTTGGTCATAACATATTAGTGTTAATATTGTGGGAGATTATATAAGCCAGACTTCTTTCATTTGAAATCTAAATAAACCCTTTCAGTATATTTTATTAGTTCCTTCTTCTGCAGATGTTATTCTATGATGCCTTTCTTAGTGTAATTCAAAACTTAAAATCATGGATTAGTTGGCTTTAGATTCTTTAAAAAAGCATACTGATTTAATCTAGGAAAGCCTTTTTATTGCCCTTGCCTGATCATGCATTTCTTCCTCCGCTCCCTCCTACAGAAGTTCCTTTCTGTACTAAAGAAAAATCTTTAACAGTGTTCTTGAGAGGAAACTTATAGATAACTTATAGGGCACATCATGAGAGCATGGAGTCTCATGGGTAAATATTTTTCTTTAGAGCGGCAGCCATCAGGTCTGTTCTGTCTGTGTAGAGAGATTACTCCCCAGGGTTTTGGGAACATGCTGCTTCTGTAGAGGCCAGTTCCTGACCAAAAGAAAGGAATGTGCTTATAGGGATGGGAAGATAGTGTAGGCGATGAGGGAAGGAAGAAGAGACATTATGGCTGAAGCAGATGAAAAAGGAAGGGAAATGAAGGCAAGAAAAAGAAGGATGATAGAAAGAGAAGAGTTTGATATAGGCAAAGTTTGCTGGAAGAAAACATTTTGAAGACTGATTGACAGGATTACAGGAAGAGACAAGCAACAGAGCAGTGGAAGTAACACTTCTGTACTATCCCAGGAGGTAAACGCTGACTTTTGCAGTCTGTGTTCTCTGTCAGATGAGGAATGTGTGACTTGCGGGTCACATCTAGGTCTAGCCAGTATATCACCCAGTCAGATGGCTCAAAAGCCTGCCTTTGGAAATCAACTCAGTAGGTGTATTTCATTCTGAAGGCAGGAAACTATCCTTCAAATGGTATTTACTTTGCTGAGCAATGTTTTAACCATTACTGTAACATACTAGAATGCTGTAGGCTACCTTAAGCAAACTTAGAAAAAAGTTAGAGATATAAGCATCCATCTAGGAACCTCTGTGGTCCAACTAGGGACTGAGTAGGCCAATGGTAACCATTGCATTTTTGTTCCACTTTTTACAATTGTGGTAGGACCTCTGGTCAAAAATCACACACTATGGGCAATTTGGGAACGCCAATTAGCCTAATTTGCATGTATTTGGACTGTTTGAGGAAACCCACCAAGCACAGGAAGAACATGCAACTGGGAATCAAACCCGGATCCTGGACCATTAAGTCACCATGTCACTTTGTTACTATTATGATACCTTTATCCTCATTCCTTATAGCATGGGGTCTCATCATAACTATTACATAAACACATAGAAACACATTTATTAAAAGAGTACAATAAAACAGAACGATGTAACCAGAATGATAGGACATTAATCCAGATGAATAAATAATTGGTTCTTCTTTCAGATTAAGCAGTGGGTAGCTGCCTTTAAATTAGAACTGAATCTCGTGAGTACAGAAACACAGCCTAAATGTCGCCTACCTAAAAAGCCAGTTGGAAAGCATTGTATGAGTCAGTCTATCATTAGAGTCAACATGTACCTCCATTGCGATCAAGCTTTCCAACCCATTGACCCAACGAAACTTAATGCTGGTGAATTAGCTTAGAAACAGTGCTATTATCAAAGCATAGGGCACCATGTTCTAGGGAAAAATCATATGTTGTTAATGTCAGGCTTCTCTCAGATTCATTTGCTCCAAACAAAAGTCATTTATAATGGCAATTGCTGTTTTTGGATGCATGTGATATACTGTATGTACAAAAGTGATAGAATAGATCAAATCGTTTTCATGCTGATTAAAAAGTTGATACTGGATTTTGACTATGGTTTGAAAACTAGGACAGTAAACCACGTATGCATTGGTGTTACTAATTTCAGATGCAAGTGGTGATACCAGGGAACCGCTGCTTTAAATTATTTCCTTTATTAAAGATGATAATTTTTTTTTTTTTCCCACTACATATCAAAGCTTTAAGCTTTTCAGCTTTATGCATGTTGAAATGTTTTTTTTTACGGTTTTAGACGGTGACTTTGAACCAATGTGCTATGAACAGTTAAATAATGAATTTTCACTCAAGCAGCTTTGGACTTTGAATACTGATGCCTCCTCATTCATGAAAAGAAGGCATTGATGTGCAAACAAAGCCTATTTTGAGTTTTCAGAAGGTTTTAAATGCAATACGGCCCAGCTAAATGCAAGTAACGGAGGTGTTCCAATTCAAATAAGGGTCAAAGTGTTTTTTGTGGATATTGTTCAGGGGTATTTTATTATTGTCTGGTTTTAAATGCTGTTGTGTTGTTGTGTTGTAAACATTATGGTTTAATAATGGGCCAAATGTAATTAGCAGCTCAGTAATATTAAAAAAAGGACATTTATAAATGTTTAAGGAGTAGGTGACGAAGGTGAGGGAGGGCAGATCTCATATAAAACTATAGCACAATTAACATTATCACAATATTATTACAGATGAACATCCTCCCAGTGCACGTTAGGTGCGAAGTAACATGGATATCATAAATTGATTGCAGATTGTAGCATGAGGTTACTATATGTAAGGTCTTGCATGATGTTAGGCAAAGTTCAAACACAGCAATTCACTTACAACTCTAAGATGCAGATGTTCACAAAGTCCACCAATCAGCCACAACACTATGACAACTGCCAGGTGAATCGAATAACACTGTCACTTATATATAACAGTAAACTGGTGACAGCATCTTGGGCACCCTAGGCTCATCCAAAGGCAATCCCAAAGGCTAGCCCATCCAGCCTGATCCCACAGAAAAGCCAGTGTAATACAAATTGCTGAAAAAAATGAATGCTGGTCACGTTAGAAAAGCATCAAAACGCCCAGTGTATCGTTGCCGGCTGCGTATGGGGCTTAGCAGGCAAAGAGTTCAAGGTTGTGATATGGCCTCCAAATTCCCCAAATCTCAAGCTGAATGACCATCCATAGAATGCACTGAGCAAGCAAATCCAATCCACAGAGGCCTCACCCACCCCGCATCCCACAGACACCACAGCAAACCCCAGAGTTCTTATGGGGTTATGCCCCAAGGGGCCAGAGCTGCCCCAGCAGCACAAGGGGAAGTTACATAAAATTGGGCTTTGCTTTTAATGTTATGGCTGATTGATTTAAGTATGGCATCATTTACAAGCTTACCTCCACTAAAAGAATTGGATATGTATTAATTTGCTGGATAACCTCCCTAAAATTGCAAATGATCGATTGTCCACATTGGGCTAAGCCTCACAGCTCTTGAGTAAAGCCTTCTAATAAGGACTCTGTTAATAAATTCACTTGCCTTGCCAGGCATTTTGGGCAACAGTCCCAGGACCATAAAAATTCCTGCTCATCTACTTTGCCAAAGCAGAAGATGTTGGATAATATGGAAAAATAAAATACCAGGGTGTGCCAGGCCAGTTTGCTGCACAAAGTCGTGGACCTGTGCCCATGTCTGCCTAGCTGTCTTCCTGTAGCACATGCTGACTTTTTGAACAGATTAGAAGGAAATGTCAAACAGGTTGATATAGATGTACTATCTTGTGAGGTGTCTTTTGAGTATTTGTTTACAAGTGTGTCTTGGGTTTTGTTCTTCAGAGGTTCCCATGGTGTTGTATTTGTATGCCTTGGTCTCACTGGTGTGTCTGTGGGCTGGCCTGCACATGGCGTACCGATATCTCTGGATGCTGATTCTCCTCGTTATCTTCAACATCTTGTTGGTAAGTATTATCCATTATCCATCATAAGCAAAGGAACAAGCTGTTCTCAGCCATCTGTTGACCTTTAACTTTGTCAGTTTGTCATTCACTCACCTGTAACGGTGGTAATCCATGATAATCCATCACTGATCATTTCAGTGCTTATTTTTCACTTCTCACATTAAGAGTACATGTGAAATTTAACATTTAAAGTCTTGCCTAATTACTTTCTTTTTCAGATGCAAGAGTCTTTTAAGGTTTTATTGGATGAGATAGGAAATGATTTTTTGTTATACAGTTCACAGAATGACAGATCTACAGTATGATATCTTTATGTCTGTAAAGTTCATCCCATTTTATCAGTCTACCTTATCTATGTGTTCGCGCTGTATTAATTTTTAACACTGGTACCAAGGAGCAACTGATAAAGCATTGTGCCAAATGTACAGTCATATAGTTCTTATAGTGTAAGAACTATTACTGTACAGTACTATACGTTTGGGTAGACTGATAAGGCACGGTATGTGTCAGCATCTCATTGATCTGCAAACCAAAAAATCTTGACATGCAAAAGTAAATCACTGTGCTACATGTTAGATCATCTTATTAATTAAAATTTAACTGAGTTTGCAATTTCGAAACCAAATAGGCAAAATATCTCTTTTTCATCTTTATCCTGTCGATTGTTCTGTGGCTCACTGAGAACTCTTACATAATATTGATTCCTTAAGCTACTGCATACTGAGAGAGAGTTTTACAATGATCCTCATATAAGGAGAAAGTTGTTGTCAGCAGAATCTACAGGTGAGTTTCAAAAGATGAATAAGCTGTTGCATGTCCTTATATCAGTATCTTAACAATTCCCATTTACATTTACAATCAAACTGAATTGTTCCACCGTTGTAAATATTACAGTATGTCATGCAAACACATGCAAGACTGCAACAAAGATACGATATAAAGCTATGACTATTTACACAGATTAGGCCGGCAAAAGAATAATAGAGGTAAAACAAACTAGACTCAGGATAATCAGCGCCATCAGGAACAGAATTCCAACTGTCACCCTTCTACCATTTCTAATTGTTCATGCATTCTTTTGTCTGAGTTATGTCTCATTCAGACACAGTGCATCTGTGACCGAGCATGTCTAATGAGACGCCGCAAGGGAGACGTATCCGTCACTAATTACATAAAAAGTGAAGTATTTGACCCAGATCTACTTTATAGCACTTCACTTTATTAATGAAAAAACATTACACTATGCACTAATAAAAGGCATTGAAAGCTATAGTGAAAAACAAGGCAGCAAATATTATTGGGTTAGAGGAGTGGTTAATTAATACTGTGAACACTGTGTTCTTTGTTATACAATATTACTAGAAATTATCGTGTTGTATGTTTATTATTTAGTAACATTGTAGGGGCATTGTAAGGGACTGGGGGTGTTCAAGTCAAAACAGGACTTTTGATAAAGGTTTTCTTTGTACAGTAGTCCACAAATTACATAAGTTGGCAACAAGTTATTCTTTCATTTTTAAAGTTGTTGTTTCACTTGCTGAACAGGAACGACTGCATTTTTAAGTGACTGTGTCTCATCATCATACTGTGCTTGAAGTATTCTGTAAATATCAATCATTTTTACTTTTTATAAGAAATTTCATCCCAAGTCCTGGATTGACTTGAACGCCTTTTAAATACTGTAATCACCTGATCGTTATTTTATCACAAATATATAATTTTTTCTATTATTATTAATAAAACGTCAGACATAAAGTCTTTATTTTACCTTCAACTGCCTTGTAATGCTTAGCAGATGTCTATTTTGTGAAGTGATTCAACCAGACGAGCAGATTTAAACACACTGTGCCTTTATCAGCATCATGGTATTATGATCAAGAATATAATGTGATATTGTGAATGTGAATCTTATTCATTATCAGTCCAATAAGGTTCACATTCACAATATTAAATTTTATTCACGATTATATTTCACAATGTCATGAATAAACTGTTGTTATACAAAAAGCAAGAATTGTTTTGACACCAAACTATTATATGGACAGACGTACACACACAGACACACACACAGACATAGCAGATGGAGACAGATGGTGTCCATCAATAAAGGCAGGTTTGTCAGGTTTTGGAATAAGTCCGGGCATTACTCAAAGATTGCTGTGGGACAAAGGGCGAAAGATGATGCATAGCAGGTTATAAAGTACACTAACAACTGCAAACTTTACTTTACATCCAACTTTACATAAAAATTCTTTTCACTTTAAGATCAAAAGTATTGAAACATCTTAACGCAGTTATGAAAGCATTTTTATTTGCACCATGCTATATTGTATACGTGACTCCAGAATTTTAAATAGTAGCAGCCTGTTATACTGCTCAATCAAAAAGCATCTGCTCGTGCAGGAAGATGCAGCAAAGATGCCAAAAACTATAACCGCACATTTGTTTTGTCTTGTCCGGGTGTTTCTTAAAACGACATTCGAAAAATGTCTGCACTGATAACTAAACATACACTGTGTGGACTGAAATGTGAAGAATGCAGCGATCCAATACAGTTCAGGCTGCAGTAAAAACACTGCAAAACAGACTAAATGTTCAAGTATTTTTGGAATACAGCAAAAATTTTGGACACATTTCAACTTTTCAGCAGCTTTGCCCCAATATATTACTTTAGTTGCTTTTCTTGCTGTCCTTGTAGCAGTTTGAGTCTGTTTTCAATAATCACTTCAGTTCCTCTCTCTTTTCATGGAAGCCTTTTTTTTTTTTTTTCCGTGACGCCGATTTTTCCATGTTGATCTTGTTGTCTTGTGTCCCTGTTGCGTTAACTTTAGTAGGTTGTTTAATGTTGCCGTTTGGTCTGGTAGTGTTTAAGCCTGTAAGAAAGAGCACCTATGATATTGTGCCAAGTGTTACATGTGTCATGTTGATGTGAAAGATGCATTTGTGCATGTGCATTTTATGTGCATTTTATTTTTTTATTTTTTTTTTTCAGTCACAATTGCTTGAACGTATCCCTTTGCTTGAAATAATAGTGTTGGTTATGTAAGTATTGTGTTTTTTGTCTACTGATATGTCTGCATTTAGCAATAACACAACGTAAGTGTGTTCAGATCGAAGCGGTCATTCGAACCAATAAAAGCGATGTGCTGCATTCCTAAGCTTTAAATGAATCCAAGTGGTAGTAAAAGGCACAGATGCAGGTTTGCAATACATCTGTTTTTCCATCGCCGTGTCTCATTAGCAAATTCGGCTCTGATTTTAAAAAAATAATAAAAACTGCATGTCCACACCCCATGTCCATCTCTGTCCAACACTTAGGGCCAGATCCAGGATGGAAAATGTCATGTGATAAATATGTAGATAATTGAATTGCCATGACACTATTTACGCTGCCAGACTCGGTCTTTGCTTCGTCAGTAAACAACTCAGTACTGTTTCATTACCAGCATAAAACAGGCTTTTGAATGATGGAGCAAGGGGGCACAATTAGATTTCCTTTCTTATTCTTGGACTCAGAATCTAAAAATTCTCAGAATCTAAAAATTCATTCAGTTGCCTGTCCTGTTTTTCCTGACGTAAGCGCTGTTTGTTCTGTTTGTTAATTTACAAAGTTCGTTTGTTCATTTATTCATATACTTTTTTTTTGGATACAATCTCTCTGTAATGTATCTTTCTGTTCCTATGAGACTTTCTTGTGTGTTATGTTTCTATACTGTACGTATTGACCCATCCGCTGGACCTAAAGACTCAATGATATGACACACAAGTGTAATTAAGCATGCAGCGATAGCCTCTAGTCATTTATGTGCTAATTTGCTTGGATCACAGTTTTAATTGCACCCCACACACTTTATCATACCTCTTTGAGTCATTTAGAGTGCAATAAAAAGGGATAATGCAAGCCTAGGTGTATTCACTGTTACACCTTACACCGGAAGAACATACACACCGGAAAAGAAGAACATAGCACATACTGTACAGGGTATTGGTTAAAAAATAATATTAATAATAATACTGGTGTAATGGTTGAATAAATCATAAAATCTGCGGCCAAAACATGTCTAATATTATTATCAAATCAAAGATATTCACTCACTCACTCATCGTCTATACCGCTTAATCCTGTATTCAGGGTTGCGGGGGACCTGGAGCCTGTCCCAGGAGGCTTAGGGCACGAGGCGGGGTACACCCTGGACAGGGCGGCCAATCCATCGCAGGGCACACACACATACACACTCACTCACACATTACAGGCAATTTGGGAACACCAATTAGCCTAACCTGCATATCTTTGGACTGTGGGAGGAAACCGGAGTATCCAGAGGAAACCCACAAAGCACGGGGAGAACATGCAAACTCCATGCACACAAAGACGGGAATCAAACCCGGACCCTCGAGGTGCAAGGCGACAGTGCTAACCACTACACCACCATGCCGCCAGAAGAAATTCAATTTAGTGATGTTAATTTTTAGCTGATAGGCTTTCAGAGGAAAACAGAGTAATAGAGATATTATACACTCTTCGAAATTGTTCCTCAAACATTCTCTTATGATATTTTCAGTTCTGCCAGTATGAGTGTGACTCACCTATAAGCTGTTTTGAAAGACCCACTATTTTATAGGGTTTTATGTGAAACCATTAACAGTTTCATTTTAACATACTGTATGAGATGCAACCATTATGCTCCTTTTCCCAAGATGAAAACTAAAGTACGGTGTTGTATTTAATGTTTACATGGCCCTAAATTGTAACTGACTGTGCGTCCCACTGCAATACCCTTAAAGGTGCAACGTACACATTTCCAACAGAGTGCTTCTCAATCAAAGAGGGTTCCAGCTAGAAGTGTTTAGGAGGTTAAATATTGGGCAAAATCCTGGCCAAAAGAAGTTGCACATTAACATTTTGTTCGACTTTTTTACAGCACACAATATGGTGGCTAATTCATGTGTGAAAATGATTCCTCATGCTTCCACGAACTATCCTTATTGTCATTGTACATTGTTAATGACTTGTTAATTTCAAGTACTTCGAATATTAGAATACTTCCTAAATGCAGTAACATTGTAGGGTCATTGTAATTGACACTTCTGAAATGACTTTTTTTTTTTTTTTTTTTTTACTTTAGTTTGCCTTTCAGTCTGCCTTTCTACTTAATATGCACTGTAGGTCAAACCATCCAACATAGGGTTTTAACTATTCAAAGATTCATGTAGAACTTTTTAATGAAGCTAAGAAAGTTTAAGTATCCAAAGAACCACCAACAATATAGGCCATACCAGACTCTCTGTGCCAAGACTAAAATCAATTTGTCTTTGAAGTGAGAGAATTTTTAAACTTCAGCCATATACACTAGAGAACCTCAGAAGGAAGGTTCTTCCATCTTCCATTATACTTTGTGAGAAAAAAAAAAATTCAACCTCTTCTCCGTCAGAGAATGTTCCTATTATAATCTGGAATAAGCTGATCAGGCAGCTGTACTTCTTGACAACATTGATGTGAAAGTGCAATTAGCAGTCAAAACCACCATACATTTAAGCCCATAGCACCTTTCATAACCTTTCATAGCTTGCATTGCCTATATTTCATGAACTGTGGCCATGCTGCGATGTTTAGTGGAAGTGAGGTATTTTGCACCTGCATGTGCTGACTTGGTACCAGTTCTGTGCTAATGGCTGAAATGATGCGTAAACCATGACCTTATAAACTAACAGTTATGTCATGCTGATGGGAATGACGTCATGCAGTTGCAAAATCTTGTTTGAGGAATTTCCTCGCCGTGTGATTTGTAATCTTTGCTCTCTAGCTACAAGGTAAATATGGACGATTGCACAGATGGTCTTTAAAGGAAGATTTCCAGTGTCGTTGCACTGTTAGGTGAGGTAGGTTTTTTTAACATTTGAATATGTTACTTTGTGTCTACAGGGTCTGTACGTGTTTGCTGTCTACTTCCTCATGCATAACCAGCTGTGTTGGCCTGCCAAGGCAACCTACACAGTGGAGATGAACGGCCACGATGGTGCTGACGGAGTGTTTCAGAGCAGCGGGGCAGCCATGGTGGAGGGAGGAGAGATCAGCAAGTCTACACAAAACCTCATCAGTGCCATGGAGGAGGTGTGAAATTTCACATAATATTCAATTTCCTGGATGTAATGAAATATTTTTAAATCAATATCGATTCAAATGCAAAAAAAAAACTCACCAGTAATAACACTGATTGGCCATTGCAACTTTTTCGATTTTCCTACCACTCGCAACAATTCATTGTCCATTTCAGCTGGACTCCAGTTTCCTGGTTTGTTTAGTTTGTTGACCACATATCTGTGTCTAATATCTCACACTTTCAACACACATTTAGTTGGCTGTACAAAAAAAAAACGTGTGATTGTATAACTAAAGGCCATTGGTCAGTAACATACCTCAGCCACCCAGAAAGCCTTGATTGCTATCTGATTTGTTGATTCCAGCGTAATGTTCTTAATATGTCGCTGGTAAATACACCCAGGTGCTAATCAGTGAATGAACTCACTTGGCATCTATACAGTCACTAAAGAGAGAAAAAAAATCCTGATTAGGTCATTTTCATTTATGGGCCCAGATTTTATCCCTTTGTTTTAAACCAGACTCAACTACTGTATGCATTGAAACACTTACTGGTAAAGAACATCTTGGGAATTTCCCAACTTTCCCAACTTTCATTTTCAGTTTTGTCTGATTTCAGTTTCATATTTACAATGCAGCAGTAAACACACACACAAACACACACACACACACACACACACACACACACACACACACACACAGTGTCCCTTACTGTAAATCTTAGGACAATTTAAGCTTCAGCATTCATAAGACTGACTTATGAAACAAGAGTAAAGCAATGCTCCCTCAGTGAAATATTTAATATCGACTGAATGGTGAATGATAAAGCCAAATCTTTTTGGAAAATAATTAAACAAACACATTATACTATTATATGTCAAAGACAGGCATTCGTACAGGTATAAAAGGGCCATGTGCATGATTTCTTTGCTTCAGTCTAATAAACCAATTATCCATTTAGTGTAAAAGGCTAGGTTAGACTGGAACACCCTAACTTATCCTGTACCATTCATAAGGATTACAAACTCTTGGTTATCATATTCACCCTGGGGAGAAGGACAAATTGTGGATAAATGGTGGGTGGTGGAGTGGAAGGCTTGGCAGTCTGATTAGCCTTTATTAAAGAATATAATAAATGTGGCAGCGCCTAATTCGCTTAGCTTTGGACAATCTGATTAGGCTCTACTCTAATGGACCTTTCGACCAGATTCTGGTGCTGTGCACATGGAAAAAGTGAAGTGGCTTGTGCTTCCTTTACTGCCAGTACTGCCACTCTGACAAGAAAAAGTGAAGTCATCAATATACAGAAAAAGACAGAGAACTGATTTTAAAATCACTTCACATGATTGATTGTTCACATAACTGCCAGAACCAATGTGTGCATATAGTAGTTCCTCAGTCTGCTTATACGTAGCGATAATATTGCTTTTACTTGTGTGAAATTGGATGGTAATCAGGCATGGATCCTTTATATACAGCTCTGAGCAACTCTTAAAGCTTGACTTTCCATTTTCATCTGAATGAATGAGTGTGTGTAGGCATCCTGTGAACTGGTACCACCATCTATCTATCTGATCAATTTATATAAACACCATTCAGCTGAAGGTGAAGTCTGTGACCTCTAATGCTATACCTGGAGCCAGAACCTAATAGGAGGGTTAATGAAGGGTATGTTTTTCCCATCTACTCCAGATCTCGGCAGACTGGGAAAGAGCTTCCCTAAGACCCAGCAGTGAACCCGGCAGTGTGTTTAAAGAGACCCCTCAGAGCGACATTTATCCTCCTGAAGGTGGCTTCGTTAACACAAATCTCGTCCAAGATGAGGAATCGCAGGAATTTGATGACCTTATATTTGCCTTAAAGACTGGTATGATTTCTTCCCAAAGCACCACATACCACATACTACATCAGGATTATTCTATGTTATACTGTACCTCTAAATAATAAAATGTGTTGACATTCAGTTTAGCGAGGGTGAAACCCAGTTTGGATCTGTAATTTATGAGATAAAACAGCTTAACATCAGACTGTGGATCCCTGTGATATATTATTGTTCAGCTTCACTGTTTTCCCATAATAGAGTAATTACACTTTGACCAGCAACATTTTTAATGTACAAATTTAGCAACATTGCAAATGCTAAATGTTTCTTAATGCCAGTTAGCAGCTCGCCCTTTCATCAGATCAGGTCAAAGATCCATGAAACTCCATCTGGGTGTCCTCATAAATAAATGCAAGGACGCATTTGATGAAAATAGGCTTTAGCATTTCAAAGGTTAATCCAGCGATCGCATCCAAATTATTTCTCCAAGACGGCAAATTTGACGACGCGTTGAAAGCAGGACAGTGTTTGGACCTGAAATGAAGTTCGAATATCATAAAGCTTCTAAAACTGCACGTCTTTCATGTTAATATTCAAAGAAAGTTGCATACCTTTGTCTATCTCTGTCTCTGAACCCTCAAGCAGGGGAAGAGGCTAGCTTAACTTCTAAGCTAATTTAGCTGGTGTTGAAAGCTCAGTCTTCTTTGCAGGGTTTAGCCCCTTCTGTTACAGTACAAGTCTTATATTAAATCAGCTCCATTAGTCATGTCATGTAACTTCAGCGAGTCACCAGCAAAGGCAACAAAATATAAAAACATATATTTAGGGTAATTTGTTATTAAAGTTTTTGATTACTCAGTATGATTTTCACTTATTTTATTCCTTGTTGTTGTATAGGTATTTGATAAATACAGTATGTAAACTCTTTGTAACAATCAAAAAACACAAAAGTGGTTTCATTTTCTCAGTAAAACAAAACGCTACAATTTTTTGCATTATTAACTTTAACAGAAAGAAAAGTAGAAGCTGGTGAGGGAACAACTATTTATAGCTGTATTAATGCAACTGATAACAGGAACTAGCTTGTTTTGCAGACATTTTACAATATTAAACGTATGAGGGGTGTTTAAATCAAACCAGGACTTTTTTTGGTGCAGAATAAAAGAACAGTTTTGAGAGCTTTTGAATTACCTTTATTTCTCTATATAATCCCCTGCTACACTAATGTACTTATTCCTGCATTTCACTAGTGCCTCTATTAAGGTAGAAAGTTTTCGTGATCCATCGGGGCTATGATCAGATTACCTGCTTTACATCATTATCAATGCTGGCCTCCCAAGAACTCCTTTAATTGCCATTTTCTTTGACAGAAAGAAACAGTCTTTGATTACCAAAGGCTTGTTTGCAGGACAATGCATGACCTCATACTGCTCACTGCACCACTTACGCCACACATTACAGAACCTTGGCTGGGACTTACTGCCACATCCCTGTACAGTCCTGACCTCACTCTATTTCCACATGGCAGTTCATACCAGAAATTCTAGATAGCTATGGTCTATGATCTTTGGTTCATACTATCGTGAAGCAAAATGTGAAATTAACATTTTGTGTTTTACAGGATGGTTGCAGGTTTTACAGGCTTGGGTTTCTTTTAGGTTCATACAATTGAAATACATTATTTTTAAAACTGCGGGTGCATATATGTCTCACAGCAGAAAACAGTCTGAATTATTTTAGGGGAGTGGTTTTGCCCGCCGTACCATTACATTGTGTTCCACCAACAACGAAATCCCACTTTACCCCCTGTGAGAGATATCAATCATACTGTAAACTACAAGTCAAAAGTCAGGACACACCTTCTAATTTCATGGTCTTTCTTGGTATTAATGGCACTAATCTGCTGGTACCTCTGACCTGGGATGCTGTTCATGAGAGATGAGAGTTTCATCATGGTGGTTGATGAGTTTAGCAAATGCTCTTGACAATACTGTTCTTGCAAGAACTATTCCAGAACAGCTGACCTTAGTGCCTGAAAATAACAATAAATGACTGTTGGGGTCATTGTTACTTAATTTAATATCTTCCTATGAGTAGTTTCATAGTTTTGAAAAAATCCAGTATTGTGCTATAATGTGGAAAAAAATCTGTAAACAAACAAAAACACTGAATTGGAAGGTGTGTCCACACTCTTGACTGGTACTATATGGACAACTTTTCTACCTTCAAGGGTAAGCTCTATTAGCATTAATTTGGTATGTTGTTACCATACAGTAATAATTTATAATAATTAACATGGATTGGTATGATGATGGGCGGCACGGTGGTGTAGTGGTTAGCCCTGTCGCCTTGCACCTCCAGGGTCCGGGTTCAATTCCCGGGCAGGCTCGATTCCCATCTCTGTGTGCATGGAGTTTGCATGTTCTCCCCGTGTTTGGTGGGTTTCCTCCGGGTACTCCGGTTTCCTCCCA
>JAQMYG010000014.1:12353628-12376982 GCA_030014215.1 Clariallabes teugelsi | reverse complement strand
GATTCATACACATTCACATTTCATACAAACTTAAATAATTATTTTGATTGTGTAAAGCTGCTTTGCGACAATGACAAATAAAACTGAATTGAATTGAATTAAATAATATTATAGGCCTAAATGTTCTGCAATCATGTCAAAATTCTTCCCTTATCCCACTTCCTACAACCTTTCTGTAAGCGCACTAGGATTATGAAGCTGCTTTGAGGCAATGACAATTGCTAAAAGCGCTATACAAATAAAATTGAATTGAATTGAATTGAATTATAATGGATGATAAATTTTCTTTAGATATAGTAAAATATACCAAGATAATGACTATTTTAAATCCACACTGGGTGCAGTTCAATATGCTTACTTTGATGCATATAGTTCAATGTACATATTATTGTAGATGCATAGATTCCAAAAACATCCAAATCAAGTTAAAACAAGATATATATATTCTTTTCGTTTTAGTGAAAAAATGTTGGTATGTACTAAGTGTGAACACGCATTACATGAAGGCTTAGGTGTCTGCTTCCCACCCAGCCTCATGTAGTCTGTCAAAATCTAATGAGGTAAAATTAATAGAAGGAATGATTGACAGTGAAACATTACCCATCTGTCCTCTCTGGTAGAAAGAAATAGCTCTGATTCCCCGGCATTCACATATATAGTGCACTAGCCTGTTGGCAGGATGTGCTTGTTGGCATGTAGATTGGGGAAGTCCATTGCGTGAGCCATGGTAGCATTACGGCCATACTTGTAACACATTCCTGCTGTGCCGCTTACCATGCTGACTCAAGCTGGTGTGATTGCTCGGTGACGTTGGCCTTCTTCTTGAGTGTACAGTAGGTTAGACAGAGAGACTCTGTGATTTACAGTGGTTTGGGATTTGGGAACTGAGTCAGGGAAGTGCTCTTGTCCCTAAATCACCCTGTTGGAATGGGACAGTGCACAGCTGAGCTAGACAGATACTTGGAAAAACGCAAATGAGGAGATGGGGAAATGCTGTGATGCACTCATTTATATAAAAATTAAGAATGAAAGTGCAGGGAAAATTAGGTACTGTAAGAATAAGAGGATTAGAAGAATAAGAGAACAAAAGGATATCCACCAACTAAATGAAAGAACAACAAATGGAGAAATGAAGTCAAATATAAGCGTAATGGTTGTTTCACAAAATACACATAAAGCATAACAACTCATTATAACGAAAATACTACAGTTTTAAATCACTGGTGTGTCAAAAATCTGATGTGCATAGTTCACATAGAGAGAGGCTGGGGTCAGTATGTGCTGTGTCGCCTGAAATGATAGTCTATTGGCTGGACTTTGGAATTTGTGCAGGCAGTATTAAATGGACTTCAGAAACTGAATCTATTTGGTTTTGCATGCAGAGAAGGAAGAAGAAATCAAGAGATTAACACAATAAACTGAAAAGCTTATCCTACAAGAAATTGCAATTCAAATAAAAATAAAATGTGTACACGATTTTGTGCACACGGCACGTAGTGTTTGATCCTTGTGTTTTTGCAGTTTTATAATGCCAAAATGCGCTCAACTGAACTTAAGTTTCAAATCTCTTTTTTTCCAACATACACATATATACACACAAACATACATACAATAAATACATACATACATACATACATACATACATACATACATACGTGCATGCACATGCTGTTCTCATAGTTTTCCTCTTTGAACAAAAATAGAAATAGCATCTCTGTTACTCTTTCTTGGAAGAGAGCTGTGTGGAATCATAAAGTATCTTCCACTGAAACTTGAGCTAGGTGAAAAGGGTGAAAACAATTGCAATCCCCAAAGCACAAAAACTTTGTTCCCATTACATAACCACACATTGTTATGACAGACAGCCTCAGTGTAACTCTTGACCTTGCTCCTGTTCCAGACCACACAGCAAGCCTGAGATACTCAAAGATAAAGAGTATGATTGTGTTCCAATCCACACAGTCAATATGTAAAATGCTATCCACTGGAAAGTGGCAGTGTTTACTGGTTTTTGCAGCCTTTTAATAAAACCAGGTCAAATTAGGTTACAAGCTGTTTACAGTGATCACCAAGTCTGTCACCTCCTCGTGTGACTTGTGGGGAACAAATTAATTTTCCAGTGAGGCAAGGGGTTTCTAAAAGTATCGCATGTTATGGAAAAACCGAGCTTGGCTCCGTTGCATCTAACTCAGGGCTCGTTATGGTTATGGGCTGTTATAGCAAAGGGTTTAAAATAGGTGAGGAAAGTTTTCATGAATTATTATAAAACAGAGATTTTATATTACTTAATTAACTTCTCTGGGCATTTTCAGAACCAGTTCTGTTTTAATTCAAGACGTGCACAAAGACGTTTTCCTGTTTTCATTAGAACCTCTGCTCTTGTTTGCTTTTATGTAAGATCAAAAGGGACTTCTTCAATTCTGGCCACTACATGGTTCCTCTTTCACTCTCTGCATTGCGTTTTGAGTGTATGTCTACACCCTCCTATTTACTTGGCCCAGCCTTAAAAGAGCACTAATGCTGATAAGAGCTTTAGTTGATGTTTACCAATAAGTAAAAATGTAAAATATTAAAGTTTGGCCTACTTTTCCATGGTTCAAAGAATACTGCATGCAGAATTTCACTAACACTTGTTAGCAAAAGATCACTTATTATTCACCATCTAAACACAGATGTCTTACCAGGTTTTACTCTACATCAACCACATATTGAGATGAACATTGCAAGATGTTGCTCACAACTAAATGTACATTTTCCAGAAGTATAAATACTGAACCCCAGCTCATTTTACTGATAGTGTTGGACAATAAACAGAATGAGATGCTTATATGGTTTGGAGAGCAAAGGCTGACCAAATTTGGGTTTGGAGAAAATTTTAATGCAACATAATCTCAGTCTAATTGAGCTGCTATTTTAAATTACTTACCGAAACAGGTGAAAACATGAAATGCCTGTCATAATGCTAAACAATTGGCTGGGTTAGTGATGGCATGTCACCACTAACATCTGCTTCATTCTCATGAGCATTGTTTGCATTGGGGGTGATGGGAGGGGGACAAATTTGTATGTAGGGGTGCACTCTGAGTCCATACTATACCCTCTGATCTCATGTCTGGGGTTGTAGAGATCAAGGCTTAACAACCAAGATACTGACGGCAACATGGGTCAACATTTAAAAAAAAAAGGAAGTGGTCTGGCTGTACTCAGAAAATATCACCCTCTCTCATACCTAGAATGGGTTGCACTGAGAGAGAGAAAGAGAGAGAGAGAGAGATCCAGATAAAATACCTATGCCCTATTTGGACCAATGTGCACATTATTCGTTTGTTTTCCATTAATAGAAAGGACAAGGTACTAAAATATCAGGGTTATAGGGTGTAAGACCCTGTGGACAACACTGTTTCTGGTTTCAGGCTTGTTGAGCTTGCTATTTGCAATCAGCAACCCTTTATTCTGGGCTAAGCTGTTTTGTTTTTGTTGTTCTCAAATAAGTATTTAACTTGCTCATACCATTCTCTTTTTAGCATTGGAATATACTATAACACAAGCCATGGTTACACCGTTTTGTCACAACTGAAATATGATGTTATTGTGTACATATCATGCATGAATATCAGGGTACTGCTATATTCTAAACGCCATTCGGACCAGATCAGAAAGTTGATACTGCTGAAGGCGAGTGAATGCAAAGCCGAAAATAAATGTGACTGTGCACAATCCATATATGTCACATGTGAACTTCTAGTGACTTGTAATCATCTCCTCTTGAACAGAATGCAACAGGGATTAAGTGGTCCCACCAAAGACTTTTGTTTACCAGCTGTAGGCGGAATTGGATAGCTGGGCTGCTATCCCTGCTCGGGCTTAATCTGTAAACATGAAAATCAAACAAAACCATCTTTTGCATGCATGTATTTGACCAAGACTTTGCACTGTCATTGTCATTTGCCAAGAACTATGTTAGTCTATTTAAAAAAAACGTGCGCGCGTGCACACACACACACACACACACATATAACCAAATATCCCTCAAAACCTTTTTGGTGGAAGGAAAGAACTTTAAATACAATGCCAAAAGACAAGTTATCACACGCTCCTCTCGACACCTCCAGTCATGAGGGCTTACAAACAATTCTGCCGTGGCTAATCATGACTTTGCATTCTCTAACTTGGTAAGAACTTGAACTCCTTCTTTTCATAGCTGGGAAGAGATCATGCCACCTCCGTGCCCCTTCTTACATGCGAGCTATGCAGACTGTCCTGGGACATGCAGTAAGCCCTGGAACCTGAGCCTGGGAGCAGTAAGGGCTGGGTTACTGGATTTCTTGTTTCATTCAAGTGGCTCTAGAAGTAAATAGACTGTGGGGGCAGCATGGCAACCGGCTTTACATGTCAATAGCCATAAATGTCTGCAGCTGGCCTCTTCACTGAATGTCTACCCTTATGGTTACACAAAAGATTGGGGACTGGTTATTTTTATTTATTTTTTACAGTGCTCAGATTCCACGGTGAAGGTGCCAATTTGTGATTTGTATCCCAATTACATTTTATTTTATAAAAATGTATGTAATATAAAATGCATAAATAAACAAACTTACAACTTACAGCATCTTAGATGATAATAATAATAATAATAATAATAATAATAATAATAATAATAATAATAATTTTATAATTATAGAATATAATTATAATTAACAATTTATTTAACTTATATAACTTACAAACAACTTATTTAACTTATTAAATATAATAAATATAATAAACTAAGTACTAAATGTGTGCCTCTATTTAGCAACATGTGCTTTTACGTAAGTCATTTGTTAGATTATGACAAATTAAAATTTTCATTCACTTATTCAACCCTGTTACCTGAACACATTCACCTCTAAGAATTATTTTAAATATTTCACAAGTAACCTCTTTTAATATTGTGGCTGATTTACTTTTGAGACTTTTCTAAAGATTCATTTGTAAAAGTAGTTAATTAAATAATGTAATGTCTTTAATATCTTCTTTCCATTAGCACGGATGTTGTATTTTCTAATTCTACACTTAAAACATTACACATGCTACTTTCTAATGCTACTGCTACAGTGGCTGGTGTAATTTCTCAAAAAATCTAGTTAAAATTTAAAGGTGTTTCTAAAGGTACTTTTAAAGCTACTGAAGTGATCTGTTCAGACGCTTTTCTAGACAAGCTGTGATAGACATCGCAAGGTGACTGTGTTACTGACACTGCAAAATAATTACTTTTAAAATGAGTAAAATCCCATTGAAAATTAACAATAATTTACTTTGATCCACGTCATGTCTTAAGTAGTGTATTTTATAACAATGCCATCTACCAAAATGCAGTTTTTTAGAAATATCTGGTTATAACTAAAACTCTATTGTGAACATTTTAATAGCATGCGAGGTTGTGTGCCTCTTGGCACCTTTCAATACTTTTTAATATGATATCATCAATTTCCCCTCACAACATGACTTCCCTTCTGTGCATAGCACATACAGTATGTTACACAAGTGGCCACTTGCCAAACAAAAGGAAGAGGGCATAACAAGAAGCAGATTTTAAAATAGGAAAATTGCATTTGCCCTCTGTGATTGCCATGTTATTATTATTATTATTATTATTATTATTATTATTATTATTTAAACTGTTTTTTTCTAATTAGCACACTACTTTTATTTCAAGTAGTTCTGTTCTCATTTGACTTCTAAAAAATTATAACCTAGCAAGTCTAATTACGAACTAACAATGTAAACAGTTCTATAAACAATCTAGCTAAACAGGAGTGGTTTGAGGCATAAAGGCCAAAAATTATTTTTTTAAGTATATATAAAAGGTCACACACTCCTTTATTTTGCTGGACTGCGTTTTGACCTTTATTATGGCTGTGGCATCATTTCAATAAGCTCATAAAATGTCACAACATTTATTTTACTCCAGAGTCTCATTATTTTCTCTCCCAGACCTTATACTGATGATGCGAGAGTTGGACTGCTGCGTAAAGTCTCCTCCAGCACATCCCAAAGATTCTCAATAGGGTTAAGATCTCGACTAAGTGGTGGCCAATCCATGTGTGAAAATGATGTCTCATGCTCCCTGAACCACTCTTTCACAATTTGAGCCTGATGAATCCTGACATTGGGATCTTGGAATATGCCTGCGCCAACAAGGAAGAATGAATCCATTGATGGAAAAACATGGTCATTCAGTATATTCAGGTAGTCAGATGACCTTATCTTTTGGGGGGGGCACATACCATTTCTGAACCTAGACCTGACAAACAGAAGCAACCCCAGATCATAACAAAGGTAGGCACTAAATTGGCCTTTCTTCTTACTCTGGAACAGGGTAAATTTGGACTTATCAGACTACATGACCTTTTTCTAATGCTCCACAGTCCATTCTTTATGCTCCTTTAGCAAATCGAAGCCGTTTTTTTTTTTTATGATTAGCCTCAGTGATAAGTGATTTTCTTAAAGCTATGCAGCTGTTTAGTCCCAATACCTTCACATTGTGCATGTGGAAATGGTCTTACGTCCACTATTAAACAGAGCTGCGAGTTCTGCAGTTGTTGTTATTGTTGTTGTTTATCGATTTGACTTTCCATCCTGCTCATTCAGGATGTTTTTCTGACCACTTTTCTGCCTTGAAGATGATGGTACACGACTATCCTTCCAGGTATTAAAATGCATTTTACAATTCTTAATCCAATTTTTGTAGTTTTAGCAATCCCCTTAGTTGTTTTCTTTTCTTGATGCAGGACAATAAATTGACCTTTCTGAAACAGAGTGACATCTTTGCCATGACCACATGATGTGTCCTCTGTTATGAGAAGCTTCTAACTATCAGTTAGTTTTAAATAAGTTGTTGCCAGCTGAAACATATCAATCACTGCATTAATTATTCAGTGGAAGACTCCTAACTATCGGCTTTGTTAAATCCACGTTGTAACTTTTTATTAGCTCAGCAGTGTGTGTGTGTGTGTGTGTGTGTGTGTGTGTGTGTGTTTCACTCTTACTATATAAAACACACTGTTTTTTTTTGACAGAACAGGAAATGAAATTGTATCAAAGCACACTGCTTCCTGCTGATGACGTTCTGTTTCTGTAGTCTGTGTTGACGATATTTCTTCACCCCTCTAAGGGATAATCTAACCTTCATTTGAGCTAATAGTGTAATGGCCTTAAGAGAGCTGCTGGGATTCCCTCAGGAAACTGAAGAGGGCAAGTTGACAAGATTCGACCAGATTTACTCCTTAAGTCTAGAAATAAAAGCATTAAGAGAGGGTATAAATGAATCTCAAGATGATAAGAAAAAGGAATCGGATTTACACAATGTTTGCAAATAACTGTATATACCACCAACTGCCGTATGTAGACACAATATATCTACTATTTAAATTGTAATGTACATATTAAATAATATTTAAGCATTATATTTTGAAACAATGCTATATAATTATATAATTGTCATATTATTAATTAACATATGACAAATACATACATTTTTTGACATTTTAAACATTTAGATAAGACATGCTTAATTGACTTAAATTAAGAATAAGAATAATTAATTCTATTAATCAAATATCCCCTTACATTGACTTATCTTAAACCTTTAAATGAAATTATCAAATCGATGTAACACACCCTGCAAAAGTTTTTCCTAGCATATCCCACTATTTACTTACCATGTTACACAATCCTTTGCTTTAAATAAACCTTTAAAAAAAAAAAAAGACAGATTAGTTGTTTATTTAAACAGATTTCGGTAATTATTTTACCAAAATGTTTAATCTGTTGCTGGAAAAATAAGTCAAATATGATCAATAAAAAGTCTTTGAGATCACACCACCATGCCAGGCAAACATGCCACATGCTTACTCATTATTATCCCTTTTACTGTTTTTTGGGTCGACTTATTAGAACTATTTATTCAAATTCTGCCATGAAGTAATTTATCAGAACTGGTCTGTATATTCCCATGTCACCATTAAAACAAGGTTTAAACAAATGCTGATTTTTCTTTTTTTGTTTGTGGTTTTGTTTTGTTTTTATGGCTTTTTATCTGTTCTGACTTTTAGGAAAAAATTTATTCTCTATTACATAACCCTAGTTCTGCATTCCACAAGCACAGGATTTCCCACGAAGTTTTTACACGAAGAGGAACAAAACATTTAGAATACTTTAGCGATATCTGTGCTTAGCGTAGGTTCTAAGATTAGCCAGGAAAGGTTGGAAAGTTGTGTGGCATAAGCAGGGGCTAATAAGCAGCCGCCCACTACTGGATAATCCCACCTTCCTTTATGCTACTACCACGAGGTCAGATTACCACAAAGGCCCTGACCTGAGAGATTCAATGGCAGATGGAGCCACAAGGAGAGTGAAAAGTGCTAGGACAAAGCTGACTCATGAGAGCCTAAACCTCCCCCCCTGGCAGAATGTAGATTTAACAATATAATTGTATACTTGGAGAGTTACTTTGTTTAGTCGCTAACCAGCCCATGTTCCGAATACACTTTTGAACAGGATGTCCTAGGAACAGACATTATACACTTTTGTGTCAATTCTAAAGATAAACCTGAATTCCTTCTAAACCATGTTAAAATAGGCAAGGTCCTGCCTCACAAATGACCAGCGATGATGCCTTTAATATGTATGAAGACAATGTTTTTCTAACTAACAGCGTTGCCAGGCCACATATTCACCCAATATCCAGTAAAAGATTCCTTTATCCTAAACTGGGAAGAGTCTAATTTCAAGCTGCCTCTGTCTTTTTCAATTACTTTCCAGGCTGTTTGTGTACTTGCTTTGGAGATACAACCATGGGCCATGCTTAAGCTCAACACTGATCTGTTGTATAGCTGTCTCTCAGGTTTTAAATGAACCTCTCAGGTCCTCTTTCAGCCCTTTGCGTGTTACTTCATGCTTCCCACAGTCCAATCAGTAATAGCCAACCATGATGTTTTCTAAATAATAATTAATGTGCCATTCAACAAGTCATTAACTACATTACCAAAACTATATGACAATTTTATTTTCACAAGACATGATTCCTGATTTAAAAAACTTAATTTTTAATGAAAAGAATTTGTTAATTAATATAAATTAACAGCCAGAGTTCTGTTGTTCTATGATATGCAATGGGGCTTTTTTTCTCATTTTATACCAGTTTATTTCTCCATGAGTAGAATATAAATTACATCTGTTCTACAGGTGTATATTAGACAGGACAATAATGACTGCTAGGTTGTATATCAAGTTTGTCAGGCCCTTGCAGCCTGACATTTATAACCTATCCTAAGGCTACTCTCGACCTGTGACCAGAGTGTCCCTGATGAGATGAGGTCATGGGGTGACATCTATAAACGGGCCTGCCATCTTTGTGTCCAACTCCTGAATGTAGTCTCAGTTTTGTGTTTATCCCATATGAAAAACTAAAATAATTTTTTTTCTAAATACTGTATTTAGGATGTAATACAGTTATTTCATGTATTGAAACAACCAAGGAGTCCAAATAAATATTATAATGTGTTCACTTAAAAGTGATTCCATGTATGTGTGTGTGTGTGTATATATATATATATATATATATATATATATATATATATATATATATGTTGCACGTTTACTGGTTGTTATTATAGTTGCATTTGTAGTAATTTGACCACTGCACAAAGACAAATTTAGCAACAGCATGTATTTTATATATTCCTTCTGGCTGACTAAAGTAACTTGGACAGTGTGCAAATAAATACATTACATATTTTGGGCCCTTTGTAGAACTTTTCCAAGTAATGACTGGAAATAGTGCAATTCTTTTGGTTCCCTCTAGGGGCACTGCTGCACTAGTTTTCAGCAAAAATAAGGAGCCTTGAGAGCTACATTTTTTTTTTTAGCTATTAGATATATTTCTACACATTGTCCCTTGTCTTGGGGTGTTAATGCTAACATCACAGGACCCTACCTAGTAAAACTAATTAAACTATTCTTCACAGCATTCTGTCACTACATGAAAATCAATTAAGCCTAATATTAAAAGTCAGCAAAGCTGAAAATTAGGAGGGGAAGAGTTTGTTTAGATGTTAATTTACCGGCAGTTAACACTCCTTTATGTAAATTCCTGAAATAATAGATGAGACGTTAAATAGTATGGGAAATAGCAACATATGACTCATTGGTCAGGAAAGGAAGTTAAAGAAAAGAAACAATTAATAAAATGAAACATCAATAATCTTTTAATGCTTGGAAAAGTTTTATTTAGCTCCAAGGAAGAACAAAGACAAATTCAAAACCATTCCAAATAGAAATTTGTCAGTTATGTAGTGTTGATGATCACTAAATAAAACACAAGGTTATACAGAAAAACGTCAGAAAAAAAAAAAAACAAAGAAAATATTGCACTTTGGTTCTTAAAAAAAATAATAAATCCACCATGTTCTACTTCATTCATTCCTCAGAGAGAATTAAAGAGATAGTGGGGAGTTTAGCTTTAACACTGGACTACATGGAAGGCCAAGCACAGGAAGTCACCGACCATGAAAGGAAAAAAAAAAATTTACTTTCTCAAGCTTGTTGTTTTTGCTTAAGGCCCAGATCACTTGACTGTTGTGATTTTGCAAGATATGGATTGCCAAAAACAAAAATGAACAAAACCAACATAAACAAGAAATGAGCTGTGTATCAGAATTGCAATGTTTATTCTGTCCACTCCCAACCAAGCTCTCTGAAGGTGTGCGAGACCACAACTATTGTTCCCAAAATAAAGCCAGGTGAGAGACAGAGACCTGCTCCAGGTTATTCGACCAGGCAGCAAGCCTTAAATGCCCGTAATGGTAATCAAAGCTAGTCATCACAAAGCATAAGCCATAGTAAATTAGAGTGGCGTGTCTGGGGATCGGTGCTCGCTTCGAAGGACCATTTGGTTTTCCCTTTTTGTCCTTTTAGACATAAACATGCTTCAGACACCACAGAGACAGTCATAAGGTTTTGAGTTGTAATGAAAGTGAGTGATGAACCAGATAAGTTCTACAAGGCCACTACGATAAGACCACTTTAATGAATCTGTGTATATTTGAAGCAGTAGTCCTTGAATTCTTGCTGAATTCGACACACCCCTTAGAAAAACCACAACTGACACATACACACACACACGCATTAGCTACTTGACTATGATCAACCGTATCATCCTTTCAAAGGTTGGTGAGATTTAAGCGATGTATCAAACATTGCTTACATTTTTTTCACTAGGAAATGGATGAATACCAAACATCCTCCAGACCTCTGTGAGATATGATCAATGTCAACCTTATAAAATTTTGTGTTAAAAAAAAACAAAAACAAACGAACAAAAAAAAACACAGGTGCTATATTACTGCACGGAAGCGGAGTATTAATGTAGTTGTTGAATGAGTTTAAAAACTAATGTATGCCTCATTTCAACATAGTTCAACCCACTTTTTGGCCAAATTTCTTCATGGGTCCTTTCAGAGTCGCCATCATTGTTCTCTCTCACATTTTGCTCTGAATCATATCTGCCATCACCGGCCTGGAGGAATGCTAGGACAAAAAACGTCATGAAGTAAAACAGGACAAAAAGGGAATGTCGTCTACCTTAGAAATCTGCCTTGTGCATGTTCTTCGGTTAATCTAATCTACTTTTTAACTAGTCTTCTCACCTACATCTTTTTTTTTTTGCTTTCAAAACAGTGCAATTGAAACAACTTTTTCATATATAATTTCTTGCTTCCAACCTTTTGGCAAGTGAGAAGTTCTCCTGAGACTGAGTGCTTTTTAGGCAGTACTGTATAGAAGCCTGCACTGCGTTACATTACAAATAGAAAGGCAACAAACTGTTCAGACCGTTTGCAGGTGAACTGCTGGGTTCCACCCTGTTTCATCTCTCCATCTTGTCTACACATGCAAGTGGCAAATGCCTTCTGTTCTCTACCACAAAACATGCGCTAGAGCATTTTCCCCAAACAAATGGAGATCGGCTTGAAGGCATTCTATGTTTAAAACTTATAGATGGTGTCTATGTGGACAGGAGGGGAAAAAAAAAAGAAGAAGAAAAGTCACGCTGTTATTACAACTCACACAGGCAACAATGCCATCCAAGCCTGAAGAGCCAGGTGGTGTATGCCACTGGGCGCGGTTGGTCATCTGCACATCCTTAGGAGGGAACGCAATAAAAAGTTTTTTTTTTTTTTAAAAACCACCTAAGAACTGCTAAAACTAGATCAGAGCAAGATTTGTGTTTCAGTCATATTTTTGTCTCTGCATCTATTCTCAGCAAGTCGTGCGGATAAAGCGTAACAAGCCTGCAAATCATTTAAGTCGTATTAGACCAAGACAGTGGAAAATGAAACAATTAGTGATTTTCAAACTGAGCCTTAAAACTCAAGCAAAACAAGATGTGCAAAAATCCACAACAGAAGCAAAGAGATTCTAGTCTTATCTCCTTTTTAACTGCAGGTGGTGGCTATAGTGTATCCTCTGCATATTTTGTCTGTATCCAGGTAGCTCTTTGCTACAGAACCTTACTTTGTGCCATGGTTACAGAAAAGAAGCATGAGGACAACAGAAACTAGGCTGATTAAATCCTGGCGTCTCAGTCCAACCAGGTGCGTCTGTACACAGGGATCGACACGGATGAGCAATGTGATCACACTTCCCTGTGGCAGGAATGAAGTGACACGGCAGAAAGCTCCGGCACTTCACTGTCCTTCCTCCTGCATGTTCATTTTCTCTCGGCATCGCGACAGCAGAGCAAGTGCACTCGCCATCTGCGGGGAAAAACTGAAAGTCGAAAGTTTTGTAGGGCACGACTGCTCTGAGCTGGTGCTATGAGCTTTTCAGCGTGATGGGCATGTGTCGGGCCTCTGCTCCTCGGGCTGTCTGGGTTGATCTGGATTTGGATCAATCTAGAGGGAAAGAGTAGGAGAAACACAGCTAAAGTTAAGACATAAAAGATAGATAAGGCAAATATGAAGCAGATCCCTTGAGGTTACACTAAAATCTACTGACCTAGTATTACAGTAGCTTTACATCATGTTGTAATTACAACAAATTATGAGATAATGGTCTACTCAAAAGCTGTGCACTTGAGGAATTATTTGTTTCAGTGTAAACACACTACACTTCAGTTTTAAGTATCTGATACCAGGAACTGAGACGTATCGGAGGACATATTCTGAGACATTACACCCCTTACTGTCTAAAACTCGGTCATTGCTATTTTGTGCATCGCTTTGGTTTATAAACACTTCACACACTGTCTATTCAGATCTTTCAGGACATTCAACTTCTTACAAACTTCTTACAAACACTAACATATCTCCATGTGTTACATTAATTTGTACAGCTTATAGTCTTCAGTGGCACATATAGATCTTGAGAATAAGTCCTCAAGTCCATCATCATTTGCAAATCAAGGCACATGTAAATCTTTGGTAAAATTTACCTCAGAATATGGAGGAGGAGGCTGGAAGCGGAACTCTTGGATGTAGGCAAACAGTGGGCCCTCGAAATCTTCACGGCCTGAGGACACTTCCATGCAGCTTTGTCTCTGTTCCTCTGTGACCACCTCTGCATAAGCTGGGGGAGCTGCAAAAGGGAGAACAGAAACCATGCTCTATTTGAGTGCTATTTCTGTTAACTGTTAACCTCCCACATCCTCGTCTGGTAGTGTTAATCGAGGGAGGATAAGCACAGCAAATCTTTAAATATTTTAATCTCCAATATGGATACGACAACACAACACACAGTAGGACTGAAGTATAAATACAAAAACTGTATAACATGTTATTTGAACTCACCTTCAGGTCTTTCTGGGAGACTCATGCCTAGCCAGTTCATGGTCATGCTACACTGGCTGCTCACAGAGGATGTGCGACTGCCAAATGGGTGCAGGGGGATAGTGCCGATCACCAGAGGCAGGTTGAGGGACAAGTTCATAGCTCCTGGAATGTCCACGTAGACCTAGAGATAACAAGCGGTACCAACAGGTCAGTTGCATGCACCTTTAGATGTCTAATGAAATGAACCTGATAGAAATGTCAGTTTTATGACGCCATGTTATCGTGCAACCACAGGATGATTTTTTGTGGCGGTGAGGTTATTAGCATGCAGTAGCCTAAAATTTTGGGCTCAGTTGGAAGGCTTTCAGTGAACTCTTGGATGTAGGCAAACAGTGGGCCCTTCAAAAACGACTCTAGCAGTCCTATTCTAAGTCAAGTTCAGTATGTTACGGAATATTTTGGACAAGTTATGACATTCATCAATCTAACAATTACATGGCTCTACTTAAAAATATTAAAGCATTTCATGAAGTAATAATGGCTCCTAACTCACCATGAGGGAATACTCTACTCGAATGATGATGCAGTCCAGGATTGATGGTGACACGGGAGGGATCTTCAGCATCTTCCCGTTCCATGTTTCTGTCTTGCCAGAAGACAGGGACTCGCCACGGATGTTGGCCACCAGCTGCTTGATCTCCTTCATCTTCCCTTTGGCATAAAAGCTCTGCGTTTGGTAGATGGCAGCCTTTGGCACGACCATGCGCGAAGAGCAGTTCTCGATCTCTGCGAAGATCTGAATCAGTTCTCCTGCAAAATGGAACACAGGATTGAGCTAAGGTGACTATTCCAACGGTAAATTACATCACCACGGATAATATGGAAAAAACTCAGGCTTGAAATTATATGTTACCTGGGGTGTAACCCTTCCTTTCAATTTTGGCACTTAGGGAGATTGGACCTGAGGTGCAGAACCAGCAGCATAGTGTCTTGTCTTTCGTGCCTGCTTGTGGAGACTGTAGAAAACAGAGGAATGACAAGAAAAAGATGATGTTAGTGTCCTGAGACTTGTTAGCTTTAGGATGTCTCAAATACACCATGATGACCAGTGGTCAGTACAGTGGTCCTCAGGGATGCCAAGTCATCCACAATCTCTCTTTCTTGCAACCGCAAAGCCCCAGACACATCCAGCACTATCTAGAGCATCAGGTATTTGGTACAGATGTTTTTGAAGCTTGAAAATAACAACTATGTGACCAGGAGGCCTTGAGGACCAATTTAACAAATGCTTATACTGCAGGAAGAAACCCAAATCATCAAAAAAGGATGATAATGTAAAAACAGAGATGTACTAACAGAATGGTGTTGTGATTATAAAGCAGACATGCAACTTACCAGCAGGAGGGGAGTGTTAATGTCAATGTGTTCAAAAACAGTGAACTCTTTCTTGGTCTTCATGGGCAGAAGCCATGCCCTGTGCAGCTCTGCTTTCACCCAGTAGCGCACACTGCCATGCTTCCCTTCGAAAGAGGTAGCCAAAGGTCTGCACATCAGGAACAAAAAGAAAACAAAACACCATGAACAAACTGAAAGTATTACATGATAGGACACATCTTATCAGTCTCTCGTTAAGAGTTTTAAAATGAAAACCTTGTTCACAGTAAATTGTTTCACTTTCTAGTTAAGTAGGGGAATTTATAAGAAAGCACTCACGTTTGTGGAAGCTCAAAGCTAAATGCATACTCGTGTCTTCCTGAATGAATTGTGGTGAGACCTTCCTCAGAGTTATCATCATCTGAAACAGAAGAGGACAATATTCCAAATACATGTATACCTTACCTGAGACAGCACTATACGGTAAATAACAACACAAGTGTATAAAGACAACAACAGGATTTATGATCATAAAATTTTCACAGATATTTCAACACCTTTTAATACTTTGTTGATTGATTAAATATCACATAGTTTGATTTTGGGTTGTAATTATATTGTGTGTGTGTGTTTTATTAGGTTTAAAATGAGAGACATTCGTAAAGGACAGGGCACATCACGTAAAATACAGAATTGGATTTTTTAAATTAAAAAACACAATACACTCGCTTTAAAATAAACCTTAAGTTAAAATCAAACTGTTTTTTTTTTTTTTTTAAGCTAAACGCAGACTTCCGTTCAGCGCTCTGTTTCAGCCGAAGCCGCGTGCACGCGCACTGCTGTCACTCAAAAGCAGAGCCGAACAAGAGAAGACCGGCCTAAACCGGAGCTGGCTGCCTCCGCGCGCGCCGCCTCGCGCATTACGCATTTACAGCCGTGCAGCGTTCACTCACCAAGGGCTGCAGCTTAGACCTGTTTACCGTTTATTTACTGTGCCCTGCACTCACTAATGGTTCACTCATTTTAATTTATACTGAACAATAAACAAACAGTCGACGCCAAATGACGGGACAGAATACAAACTATATTTCTAAACTTCACTTTTATTATAAGTATTTCAACGTTACAAACGATACACTTGATAGACTGATTGCAATACACAATACAAATAGATTACAGAAGAAATTTTCATGACAAAAAAAAAATCAATCAATTACAGTATATGAAAATATAAAATTTTATACAGAAATTAGACATGCAATCTAACATTTATTCGCCCAGGAATCACAAAGACACCTGTACATGGACTAACTTAACCTACTTGCATAATGTAAAAATAACATGAATGCATATATCGTTTCTCTGATCATAGTTTTAGCCTACAATATCCATTGCGTGAGACTGTCCAAGAGCTTTGTATGTTTGTTTGCAAAACACTAACAGGGCTGCAGCAGGGTACACAATGTGCTTAAACGTGTTATGCACTTCGTTTTATATAAATATAATAAAATATAACAATACTAAGAAAATACACGTAATTTCAAAACGTTTGCATGCGAAATATCTGCACATGTTTCATTCATCTGGACCATGACGGATATTAAAAGTTGCAGCTATTTAACACTTTCTGCAGAAGCGTGAGGTCATCGAAAACACGTTTCAGCGAGAACCAATCAGAAGCGAGCGCGAGCAGGTACTGCATCAGAACAGGATTGAACCGCTTTTAACAATGGGTGGAAACTAAAGGCGAAATTGTGATAAAACACCAAATAAACATCTTGTTTTTGTGGATATTCGAATAGAAATAGCAAATTATCAGTGTTATGTAACAGATATGTGATGTGATTTCGGTAACTTTTCTTTAATAAAAATAAACCACCCCGACTTAACCAAGAAGGAACCTTGTGCTGGTTGCTCGCCCATTCATTCTTAGCCTACTTCTTTCTGACAGTTGAGTTAAAAAGCTGAATATAAGTATGAATACAAGATCACATTCGAACTGAAAATGCACTTGGCTTTACATTATAACCAACTCTTTTAACCGACGAAGTGATGCAAAATTAAACAGTTGACCTGGTCTGCACCAACTATACTTGTAAACAAGTCTGAGCATCCATTGCAGAACAGAGAAAGCAGCACAATACGCAGAACTACATAACACATTCTTCCTTACCTCTTCCATGGCCAATAAGGATGTCTTTGTGATTTAGATACTCCACTTCTTCCGTGTAGTTTTGCGTGTAGGCAGTGTTGGAGCCAGCGTTTCGAGATTCAGTCCAGCGCACTTTCGCTAACCCCTTGGCGTGAATTTTCAACGAACTGACGCGAATTTCTCCCGTCACTTCGATGATGACTCTTCCTGAGACGCTGTCCCCGCTGGAGAAAACGGGGACGTTGCTGTCATTGTGACAGTCATAGCTTACAACGAAGCTCTTCACTTTTCCTAGCACCATGGCGACAAGAAAAGAAAAAAAAGGATGTACAAAAATTCTATAGAAAAAAAAGAGAAAAGAAATCTATGAAAATAATCTCGTATGAAAAAAGCACGTTTGAACACTGTTTAGTGTCATTGATGTGCGAGAGCTGAATAACAGCAGAAGATGCTGTTATCGCGACTCGACACACAGACTCGATGGTGGTCCGCTATGAAAGACAACCCGAGTTCCTTCGCCCTGCTCACTTTAAGCGACGGTTTGGTGAAAAACAACTTACTGCGCATGCGCGAAACTTTTCTACACCCCCCCCCCCCACCCCCTCGACTCGAGGAAGGAGGAGGAGGGGGGCATTCCCCTGTCTAACTCTACATTAACACGGTGCAACAAACAGCTGAGCAATGTGAAAGACACATCACTCATTTACATTATAAATCATATTGTTGTTTTAGCAGGGAAATTACCAACTAAATAAAACGATATTGCTTTTAGCCTGACTAATTTTTCCAACTAATAGAAATGAAGTCTCTGAAATACTAATGCTACATTGCAGACAAGTTATAAGTTATTAAAAAAAAAAAAAAAGAGGATAATTAACACGTTTCAAAAAAGCTTTGGTCAATTTTATCAGTAATAAGCTACTTAGAAAATAACTCACAAGATCAGCTATGAATATAAGGACTAACAGTTTGACTGATGGTGGGTCATATATTTTTTTCAGCATGCAAACTATTGCATCAAGTTTCACGTATGTATTATGTGAATGCATGTTCAAAAACATGACCTTTAAACAAAGCAATACGGCTCCTTATGATGATAATGATAATCATGGCGGTGGTTTAACTGAGGGGGGAAAAAGCCATGCGTCAGTAATATGCAACAGGTGTTCATGCAAAAATCTGCTATTATTACAGTATTACGGATGTTGCTCATGGACCATGTCATACAAGTACGGTACAGTAGTCTGGAACGGTGCAGATCATACAGCAGTCTATTGAATAATTAGTCTTTAATACGCCACCGTGTGGTTATACTGCAGTATTACTTGACAATCTTATTTTTTTTTTGAGAATAGTAAAAAAAAAAAAAAACCTGTTGCATGTAATTGCTTTATAACTTTTGCACAGTTACTCTAAGCATTCAGACTCATGTGAGGTAAATAACAAAAGGCATTTTGTGTACTGTTGAAATGCCACGGTATAATTAACACAACATAATTCCATCTATTAACTGTTATTAATTAGTCAAAATTTTCTGAGCATAATATTTTGTAGCCCACACTAAATATAAACACGCATTTTATGAGTATTTCGCTTAGTAAACAGTTTAGAAAATTTTAATGAAGCGAAAGTTCTTAAAAAATATATCTTTAAGCGCTTAGGGCTGATTAAACTCCGTGCAGGTATCGCCCTCTAGTGGACTGTCGAAAACTGACAATTAAAAACAGATGTACTCAAAGGATCACGAAAAAGGAATAATAATTCTAAAGGCTAATTAAGTTTGAATTAATTAAAAGAATTTCATAGCATGAAAGTTACACTAAAAATGAACGTGTTAAATAAAAAGTAGGTTTTAATATCTCACTCAGTCACTCATTGTCTATCCCACTTTATCCTGTATACAGGGTTGCTGGAGCCTGGAGCCTGTCCTAGGAGACTTAGGGCACGAGGTGGGGTACATCCTAGATGGGGTGGCTAATCCACTGCAGGTCACATACATACACACACTCACTCCTTACACTACGGGCGATATGAGAACGCCAGTCAGCCTAATCTGCATGTCTTTGGACTGTGGGAGGAAACCCGAGTACCCGGAGGAAACCCACAGAGCATATGGAGAACATGAAAACTCCATGCACACAGACCTGAGGCAGGAATCAAACCCTCAACCTTGGCGGTATAAGGCTACAGTGCTAATCACTAAGCCACTGGGCTGCCTAGGTTTTAATATGCACTTTTTAAAAGAACGTTTCTAAGGTTTTACTTGGTCAAGTGACCAAGGGTCGTTATAATATTTGTGTATGAAACAAGGCTTCCGAGTTAAAAAGAAAGTGATAGAAGCTTTATTATAGGCCAGATATTAGCCATGTAGCCCCCTCATCTAATTTTACTTTACTCTTATATCCTCTTGGTTTACTGGCGAGTATCGAATGTTGGAAATGCAGACTAAAACTAAAAATTTTCCCCTTAAGTATAATGAATTAAATTTTATTTCCCAGGTTAGATGAGCATTTAAAGTACATATGCACATTATGAATACAGTGGAACAAATAAAGGTTACCTAGTCCTCTATTTGTAACTTCAGTTACACAGGGAGTGGTGTACTGTAGAATAAGCATTAATCATCTTCTGGTGATACCACATATCAATCTTTTATTTGCATTTGCGAAACTTGTCAGTTATGTCACAGCCTACCAACTTCATGTTGTTCAGAGCACATTGGTATCGAATGTGTAACTGTATTACAACTAACAATGAATCAGCTATCTGATACAGCTTTTTATTATTACATTTTTGTATTTATAGTTTCATTGCATTTTTATAATTGACAAGGTATAATTAAGGCACCACTATAATTGCTATAATTGATTATTTTTTTGTTTGCTATGATAGTACTGGCTATGAACAATCCAACCCATAAAAACAAAAAAGCCATTATTTGCATACTGGCTTAGGTTTATACAATCATTTGGAAATATGTAAAAATGTTGTTTGTATTGTAATAGTATTATCAGTAGTGTAACCCATTACATCATTTACTCGGGAGGTGGACGTGCCATTCTGCCACCACACAAGAAATGGTAAAGTAATACGGGAAAGTTGTGTATTAAGCTTAGATCCAAGGTGAAATTTACCATAAAGGTGTTTTTTTTTTTTTTTGCAAACCACATCATCACTTCTCCATTTGCAAAAAAAGGATTTCTGGTTTATTGGTCTGACTCCGTGTTCTGTTAGCTTTACCTTGCACAAAAGCTGTGCACTTATTATAACATAGAACGTACTCACTGCTTGGTTTCCTCACAATGGGTACCTCTACACATTGTGGGAATGCAAGTAACAAAGTAAAAAGAGAACAACTTACTGCAAAGTAAATTAAATGTTGGATGCATACTCATTGAAATGTTGATGTCATTTATTTATATTTCTGACTGCATACATATTAGTCCTATGACGCGAAGCTGAGTTTTTTTTTTTGCTGTTCAGTTACTAACAAACTTTGATCACTGAGCCAATTCCACTACACTAATATGTAAAAATGTGTGTGTGCATACACACACATACACACACATATACACACACACATATACACACACACATACACACACACACATACACACACACACATACACACACACACATACACACACACACACACACACACACGTGTGTATAAACACACGCACACACATTTATATAACTTATCAGCTGTATGAGGCAATATGCAACTGGCTGCAGAAAGTGGGGGCGTGCTGCTACAGCTACACCAATACAGAAATAATATAGGTGCACAATATAACGTGCACAGGTTTGCAGGTTTTTTTGGGATTTGAGTTTGAGTAAAATTATTAGCATTTTAGGATTGTTTTAACAGTTCTATAAACTATTAATGCAAATCAGTTCATGGGATCAGCTCGGCAAGGTCATGCATGCTTAGATAAAATTAACACGCACGTAACCATTTAGGCCAATGTAAGACCCATGCACTTTTAAATGCACCTTGGCGTATTATTTTCTAAAAAGAGAACATGTTTATAAAGAATATATTTTTTCCATACATCTTACTTTCATACATCGAGTACAAATTTGTTACCAAGAGAATATTGTAGGGGGAAAAAAACGCTAATTACTACGTTGCTAGAATATTATATGCATCTATATATGAATCATTTTCACACATGAACATGCCACTGCATCACACACCTCACTGTGCAATGTAACCAAAGCTGAAGGTGGTCAATGAAATTTTGGAGTGTGCAGCTTCGTTTTGGCCAGGTATTGTGCGTATATAGACATTTATATCATTTATCAGCTATATGATGCAATATGCAACTGGCACCATCACAAGGATGCAGGCAGTGGGGGCACTGAGGGTGCTGCTGCTACAAACTACAAAAATAATGAAATAATAAAAGGCACACACAATTTCACCAACTTCAGCATCCTCATATGTCCTTGCACCATAATCATCAATTTCATAATTTCTTGTTATTACTCTTTCAGATTATTCATGTTTCTCAGGGGATTTAGTTGGATAAGCCTCTGGTGGTGGGGCTGGATTTGGCCAGTACTCTAAGGGGGCTCCTGGTGGAACGTTGCCCGGGCCAGCAATCCCTGGATTGAACTGTGGGGCACCTGGTCCTGGATGTTGCTGAGGGAAAGGTGGATTTGGATAATACATAGGAGGGTACTGAGAATTATACGGTGGAGCTGATGCAGTGGCATTGAATTGTGGGGCTGTTGAGTTTGGGTTTGGATAGAGGGCTTCATAGGAAGGAGGAGGATTTTGTGAACTTGAACACACTGGTGAAGGATATGGACTAGGGTAAATCGCTGGAGCTGGTCCAAAGGGAGCAGCTGGAGCTGGTCCAAAGGGCGCGGCTGGAGCATTGGGCCAGGGTACTGGCTGGGGTGGAATTTGGTTCCATCCTGGTGCTTCTGGGTTTCCACCAGGTTGAAAACCTGGCTGGTTTGTCCCTGGAGCAAAAATCTGACCTGCAGGTAGAATAATCACTGGAAATTTGATCTCTGGGTCACTAGCATAGGGCACATCCAAATAGACCTGTGAAAAGGAAAAAAAAAATGAAAGGCTATAAAGTTTATATGAAGGAAAGTGAGTAATTATTTACTAAAGAATTCAATGACTTTTTTGACTGGACAAAAAATCTTTTGTCATCCTTATTCTAAAAGAATTAGATTAAAATTACAAATCCAACTTAGTTGTTTTAAAAGACAAAAATATAGCCAGCTTAATTACACTTTTTAAAAAAACAGAAGCTGAAGATGCTAGCAGTAGGAAAATCTAAGAACAGGACATTTATACCTTAAATACATAGTCCACTTTCAAAATGTTACAGTTTATAACACTCAGTGCCACATCTGTTGGAAGCGTCAGGTCTGAGCTGACTATTTGCTTTGATCCTGATGAGACGGAATCCCCGACATTTTTGAAAATAGTCTGGTGAAAAATCTTTGAGTGACCCTGTGCATAGCAAGCTTGCATTTGTTCGAGTTTGTATTTCAGCTTGAGATCACGGGATGAAGAATTATTGATTTCACTGGAAACCTTAATGATGTCACCTTTGAAAAAGGTAAGAATAAAGAAATATGGGGAAATAAATTACAGGGAGATGTAAAAAAAAAAAAAAAAAATTTTAATGGTGAAGGCTTTTTAAAAAAATAACATTAACTGACCTTTCATGTAACCCATTTTGTTAATTGTTGATTTCACTGAGATGCTTCCAGAGGTGAAAAGTTTCATCTTTTTGTCAATACATCCACTCTGTGGGTTCTGTATTAAATGACAAAATTATATATTGAAATATAACTAAATTCATAGATTTTATATGTACAAATTAGACAAGGTTTAGGCAGTCTACACAACAGTGTACATGTATAGATCAAACTTAAATAGTTATAGTAAATATATTGTACATAGATATTATTCATTCATTCATCTTCTATACCGCTTTATCCTGTGATCAGGGTCGCGGGGGCCTGGAGCCTATCCCAGGAGGCTT
>JAQMYG010000014.1:12307037-12322078 GCA_030014215.1 Clariallabes teugelsi | reverse complement strand
TATATATATAATGAGTTAGACGTTATAAATAATTTTTTTTTAATGAACCAATATAGGCTACATACAATATTAGCAACTTTTGATGTTTCACTGCGTCTCCAGGAAGTGTTATTGAATCACATCCGGGGAATCTTCATGGTCACGGAAAATCCAACATGGCGGCTCACATGTCGAGATTCGTGTGCTGGAGCCGTATACACAGGTGCGGTTCGTTTTTTAAATGATAGACACATTTTATAAGTCATGTTTATGGATAGGGGTTAAAAGAACAAGTTCAGGGTGATATTGTTGTTTTCGCCTAATTTAGCTTTATCCACCTGTGCGTTGACTCAAAACTGTATTATGAAATGACCTACAGATAATGAATATGGGGTTTACAGTTATACAATACGGAAACGTTATATTAAAGGAAAATTAATTATTATGGGATGAAACGTCTAATTTCCAAGAGGTTCTGGAGGAGCTCATGTGTTTTTCCTAAAACTTTATTTTAGGATGGAGTGTTAATTAGATGATAAGGTAAATCATGTGTATTTGGAGACACTGGGTTAACATTTGACTGTTTTGGGTCTCAATTGTTGTTGTGAGCTTGAAGATTTTTTGAAAATAGTCCTGCTTCAATAATTCAAAATGTAATGCCAGCATTAATGTCTTACTAAATATCTTTTTTTTTTTTTTTTTTTTTAGAAAGGGAAGAGACTAAACACTATATAAAGTCACAACAGACGCTTGCGAAATATTGTTGATCTTGTAATTGATCTGTGTTTGTGTTTATTTTTGTCAGTAACCAGAGAAGAAACTCGTATGTTTTATTCTAAAAGTATTGTGTTTTTTTACAAAGTGTTTTAGATCATATAAATTGTGCACTGGATACACTGTGTCACTATTGTGGCCTGTTATTTACAACCTGTTTATGAACTGTTCATAACTGGTCTGACATATTAAGGATGGGAATCACCAGTCAACAATACCATATTGTCACGATACCTAGGTGCCGATTCGATTAATTTTTGCGATTCTGTAAGGATCAGGATTTTGTAAACATCCTGATTCAATATTATGGTTTTGTCCCCTGATTTTGTTACAATTCTAGGACCTTGAACTTTAAACAAACCTTAACATAATTATTATTTCTAAACAAACTTGGCACATAAATTAATCCTACCAGATGCGGTGCCAGTGTGGGAATAGATTAGAGTGTACCATGTTTAAGATTATACAAACAGAAGAGAAACAGTCGTAAGCATGTGTTGAGCAGGCATGAGCATTCAAGACTAATTACCGCACATGGCGTTTAGAGATGGCATAAGAGTATAATAAGTGAGTTTCGAGACTAATTCATTCACAGAGTTTGGACAAAAAGGCAGATGGCTGGCCTTTTGCCGCGCACTTTTAGCAACATAATGTAACACCAAAAAAAGCTTGGGAGCTCATGTAACCGGTTATGTGATCGGTCATGGCTGATAAAGCTGATAAACAGTCAGCTGATAAACACTGCCTGACCCATCAGTGCATCTCTAATATATATGTAATAAATAATTTAAAATTGATTTTAGAATCCATGTGGCAATACGTGAATCAGCACACAAAAGAATCCCGATTCATAACAGAATCGATTATAATTTTTTATGAATATTGTTAAAATCTGCCATAAAACATCTGAATTATTTTCAAAATTGCAGGGTCTTGATCAGCTAACAGTGTTGTTTTTCTGTTGTAGGTTTGGCATTTCTGCATGTAGGGAGTACAGCAGTGCAAGCAAATATCCTAGTGTTTCTCTGTCTACACCTTTACCCGGCATTCCCAAGCCTGTGTTCGCTTCAGTTGATGGTCATGAACAATATGAAACTAAAATAACCACGTTAGAGAACGGCCTTAAAGTTGCGTCACAAAATAAGTTTGGCCAGTTTTGTACAGTTGGAGGTAAGTGTGTGTGACTCATTTTTACATGACATAATTGTTTATATTTCTAATGTGTTTGTTGTATACAGTATGTGTTGTGTATGTGCAATTATATAGGAGTGATACTATTTCTGATATGCTTTGCAATATTTGTACTATATAGCAGGCATCTGTAATGTTATTGTTGTAAGTCAATTTTATTATGAACATAAAGGATATAATTTTCAGCCTGAATCTCCGCCTTATTATTACTGTTTAAGACAAGCTCACCCTGTGTGTACTCGGCTTCTGTAATTACTCCAGTAGTCTTACATGTTGTTATTTCTAGTATGGTAAGGAAAGGTCTGCTGTGTCTTCTTTTCAGTTTTGGTAAATTCAGGTTCCCGTCACGAAGCCAAATATCCTAGTGGGATTTCACACTTTTTGGAAAAGCTTGCATTTTCTGTAAGTTTTTTGCTGTTTTTAATGTTTACTATACTGCATTTTTTTTTAATAAAATGTAAAAAATATATATTAAAATTTGGTTGTTTTGTTTGTTTGCTTTGTTTAGTCTACTTCACAATATGGAAGTAAAGATGAAATTCTTCTATCATTGGAAAAACACGGTGGAATCTGTGACTGCCAAACATCCAGGTTTTGTCAATTTCAGCATTTAATTCTCTCTTTTTAGTCTGTTTTTAGTTCTGGATATATTTTTTTTTATTACCCTTTACTAAACGAAAAATCTTTAATGTTGCTTTTATTTTTATTGCTATTTTCAGGGATACAACGATGTACGCCGTCTCCGCTGAAGTCAAGGGTCTGGAAACTGTGGTTAGCCTTTTGGCAGATGCTGTTCTGCAGCCGCGTTTATTAGGCAAGATCACGCTTGTTAGGAAGAATTTACACCTGTGATGTGTCCCTGCACATTTTTTTAATAATTGTCTTCTCCACAGATGAAGAACTCGAGATGACCCGAATGACCATTAGGTTTGAGTTGGAGGATTTAAATATGAGACCTGATCCTGAGCCTCTGTTAACAGAAATGATTCATGCGGTGAGTGAGATTAGCTTCTTTTGCACATCCTGATGAGTGATTAATTTGCTTCTAATCTGTTTAAAGACTGAGCTCCCTCTCTGTCCAAATACACACAAACAGCTCATTTACACATCCCATGATATTAGTTTCATTCTCTACATTTGCAGGCAGCCTTTCGAGGCAACACTGTAGGCCTGCCCCGTTTCTGCCCAGTGGAGAACGTGGACAAGATTGACAGGAAGTTGTTGCATACATACATGCGTAGCTATTACACGCCAGAGCGCATGGTGTTGGCAGGGGTGGGTGTCGAGCATGAGCAGCTGGTGGAGTGTGCCAGGAAATATCTACTGGATGTAAAGCCAGTTTGGGGCACAAGCACATCAACAAATGTGGACCGATCTGTGGCCCAGTACACAGGAGGCATTGTTAAGGTGGGTTCCATGATTTCCACCAGGAACAGCTAAAAAAGAATGAATGAAAGTAACGTAACTAACATATCTACAGCATAAGGGTCGTATTTGCATTGCTATATGATGTGCTCATTCCCACATGCGTGTACAGATGGAGAAGGACATGTCTGATGTAAGCCTCGGACCCACGCCTATCCCAGAACTTACTCACATTATGATTGGCTTAGAGAGCTGCTCCTTCTTGGTGAGTTTGCAAAACCCTCAGCAGGGATGCCCCATTAATCTATAACACTTCTGGCCAAGACGAAGAGCTATTTCTTTCTCTAAAACCATTTACAGGAGGAGGATTTCATCGCCTTCGCTGTCCTTAACATGATGATGGGGGGAGGAGGCTCCTTCTCAGCAGGCGGCCCAGGAAAAGGCATGTTTACCCGCCTCTACCTGAACGTTCTCAACAGGTACAACATGACACCCTTTAAGAAAAATAAAAGTAACACAAGCAGAGATTGTGTATGATTTTAATTTCATATTTCTTGAACAAAAATCTGTACCTTGTATGGTTAAAAATGTGTTTTTTCCCCCACATGCTGATCAGTAACCCGCAGCAGTTTGCATGGTTTAACATGATCAAAAGCCATGGCATTGTTTCTAAAGTCTAAGAGTAAAAAAAAAAAAATTGTTTAATGCATCATTTCAGGTTCACCATTTTGTTTAAATATATTAAACAAACATTTTGTAGCAGGCTTTTGCTTTGAATGTGCATATCATACAGCTCTAGTTGCTAGTAATGAATGAAACCAAATGCCACTATTTTATTACTCTTCCCTGCGTTTTAATATTTGTGGATTTCATTTTCATTCAAATATGTATACTAAAATATAACTTAAGTTATTTCTGGTGATCATTTATATTGTTTTTCAGACATCACTGGATGTACAACGCTACCTCCTATCATCACAGTTATGAAGACAGTGGCCTGCTCTGCATTCATGCTAGCGCTGACCCAAGACAGGTACAAATGGAAAACTGTGGGAAGAAAAACAAATCTGCAAAAAAATTAATAAATAAACACACACACACACAATGGCTCATAGCTCATGAAAATATTAGAATATTTCCTTAGATCAATCAAAAAAGGATTTACAATACCTCTGAAAAATTGTTTGTTTATGTACCCAATACCTGATCTGGGCTCCTTTAGTACAAATTATTGCATCAGTGTGGGGTGGAATGGAATCGATCAGCCTGTGGTGTTATAAGAGACCAGGTTGCTTTGATAGCAGCCTTCAGTTCATCTGTATTGTTGGATCAGGTGTTTCTCCTCTTCCTCTTGACAATACCACATAAATTCTCTATAAGGTTCACGTCAAGTGAGTTGGCTGGCCAATCAGGCACAGTAATATCAGCAAACCATTTTTTGGATTTGTTGGCAAGTGCTAAGTTCTACTGGACAACGAAATAAAAGGTGGATATATAAATAGTAGACAGAAGCATGAGATGACATGCAACCCAAAATCATCACCAGCTATGTTACTTTGGACTTCAAGCAACATGGATTCCGAGCCTCTCCATTCTTCCTCCTCTGGGACCTTGATTTCCAAATGCAAAACTGCAAAATGGACTTTGGACCAGTGGGAAACAGTGCAGTTCTTTTTCTCCTTAACCCACTAAGATGCTTCTGACATCATGTTCATGAGTGGCTTCATACTAGGAATGCAGGAGTTGCACATTTCCTGAAGATGCCTGTGCATGGTGACTCTTCATGCACAGAATCCAGCCACACTCCACTCTTTTGTGAAACTCTCCCAAGTTTCCGAATTAGCTTTGCTTGACAATATTCTTAAAGCTGCGGTCATTTATTTTGCCTTTTTTTTTACCTTTTGCCTTCCAGGGAACTTTCCATAAGCATGCTTCTATACAGCTCTCTGTGAACAGCCAGCCCCTTTCAGCAATGACCTCCAACTCTTCTCCTTTTTGTTTTATGGTGGTTGGCATCCAGTATGTTCCAGTACCGCCACCTAAGTCACCTTCTCTCTGCCTCTGTTACCTGTTTCTTTCCAGAACAATGTGTAGCTTACCCTTTTTGTGGTGGGTGTTGATCGTCTTATGGACACAAGGCAACAGTCATCCCGATACGTGTACTGAAATAGATTGAGAGATACATGGCATTTATACTGTATGAATTGTAATTTACATCAAATAAAATTAAATATTCTAATAATTAGAGATACTGACATTTTCATTTTCATGAGCTGTAAGCCATAGTCATCAAAATGAAAACAAAAAGACTTGAAATATTTCAATTTTTGTAACAAATCTAAAATATCTAGTCAATCCGGAAAGTTTCTCGCAGTAATGACTGGATAACGTGTAATAATCCTGTAATTAAGCTTTTACTTGTTGGCAATTTATTGGCCTTTTAGAATGTTAATCATTTTTATCAAATTCTGGACCACTTTTGCATCATGTGTCGCACTTTTCTTTCACGCCCCACTGTCTAATACAGTGAAGTTGTCATTGTTCACACGCACACATTCCGACCCCCTCCTCTTGGTTGCCAGGTTACACTGAAGTCACGCAAACCATTGTTATATTAACAATGGCCAGACTTTTTTCCGGATAGACCTTGTATATGAGAATTTCACATAAAATTTCACTAATGTATACTAATGTATAAAAAAATATGTATGTGTATTTTCTTTGAGGTGCGGGAAATGGTGGAGATAATCACAAGGGAATTTATACAGATGGCTACTACAGCAGGAGAGGTACAGTTGTATCTTTATAGATAGCTTTATAGATCCCATGTTGAGACCTGAGCATATATTTAATACCAAAAGTGTTGGCTTTACTTTTAGATGGAGCTGGAAAGAGCAAAGACTCAGCTGAAATCCATGCTTATGATGAATTTGGAGTCCAGGCCAGTCATTTTTGAGGATGTTGGTCGGCAAGTTCTGGCCACAGGCCACAGGAAGCTGCCTCATGAGCTGTGCGATCTTGTCAGTAAGTCCACATTATATTTTAATCCATTTCACTGGTGATTAGATCCGATATCCTGCAGTAAATCTAGGTAAAAATGTAAACATACACTCTCAAACAAGAATATATCTAGGTAGAGAGAGAGAGAGAAGAAACCTCCATTGATGTGATACCCTGGTCGTTCCGGACATTCAGGTCGTCATTTTATTGCCACATGACGTTGCTGAGCCTAGACCTGAACAACGGCAACCCCAGATCATAACGCTACCTCTAGAGTCTTGTACAGGGTGGACTATGCATTAGTGATGGCCAGATATAGCCTCAGTTAGATGCCGGGATAGTTTCCCAGCCAATAGTTTCACCAAAAGGTTAATTTGATGAAGCTTCATACAAGGGCTCGTTGTACTGCCATCTAGTGGACAAATTATGTGTAGCAACTAGATTCATATCAAAAGCGTCACAAAAGGAAATGCTTATGCATATAATCAACATCTCTGAATCTTTGAAAATTAACTGAAGAGTGCACGAGCCTTTATACTTAACCGACAAAGTCGGTCATGTGATTCCGGCAACCGCGAGGCTTCGTTTGTCATCGGTCACGTGACTCTCAGGGACCCGACGCGCGCCTCAAAGCGAGGCTTAATTTGGACACGCCCCCTTCAATTCAATACAAGCTTGCTTACAAATGCTCTTACTTTCACTATTAAACGTAGCTATGATTTTTACTGTTGATTTTATTTCTTTATTTCTCTGTTTTTTCCCCCATGCAACTTCAAGTATTTAAGTGGTCTATATTCATTTTTTTTCTAACCGCATTTCTTTCACAAAGTTGATGCTTCAGCTCTATCCTTCCAGGCTTCCAGTTTCAGTAATTTAAAATCTCCATAGTTTTTTGCTTGATGCAGCCCAGTAATAATAGCTACTTAGGCCAGACAGTGTGTATTTGTGAGACAATTATAAAACTTGACATTGACATTGTATGTTGTATCCAATTTAAGGTAATGTTACAGCCAGTGACATCAAGAGAGTCAGCACCAGGATGCTGCGCAGCAAACCAGCTGTGGCTGCTTTAGGGGATTTGACAGAACTGCCCTCCTACGAGCACATCCAGGCCGCTTTGTCCAGCAAAGATGGCCGTCTGCCCCGCATGTATCGCCTCTTCCGGTAGAACATTATTGTCCATGTACAGTAGCAGTTATACATTTCTGTTCCCCAGAGACTGACCTACAAGAGTAACTTTCTATGGAGCTCTTTTATCGAGCTGTTCTAGAGAATTGCTGAATGTCAGTAGTAGTCAAAGCACTTAGTGTAAGTTGAACTTTGCCTTCCAAGGACTTGTTATATTGTGTGAATACGTTTTCAGTATCATCTTCAGAGTAAATAAAGGTGTGCAGTTTTGCAGTAACATTTTCAACATGCTGGCTTGAGGCAAATACAAGGGGCATTTAAGTCAAACCCGGACTTGCGATGCAGGCAGTCGTTCCCATTTGCAACTGTACAAATAGTCATTCACAAACACCACTTGCACATTACTGGAAGTCGACTCAGTGTTACACAAATTGCCCCATATAGTTCTGACCTCGCTCTGAGCCATGTCCACATGTTTGGGCTATTAAAGGAGTTCCTGGGAGGCCAGCATATTCTCAGGCAGTCTGATCATGTTTTCTATGGATCTAACTTGATTGTATCCAAGCACTGGTGAAACTTTGGAATAAGTTCATTAGTATAGTAGGGGATTATATAGCGAAATAAAGGTTATTTTTATTCACTATTCTGCACAATCAAAAGTCCCAGTTTGACTTGAACACCCCTCATAATGTTTGAGCCCTGTTACAACAAAATTATGCAAGAAGGCGGTTTAATGTAAAGTCTGTTGTCTAAAAAATCTCTTTGATTCTTGCACCAAGTTTTAATAAATCCAAATTAAATTATTTTGCTTGCTTCTTAAAAATGTTATTCTGAGTGACAGATGCTCTTTAAAAAAAAAGAAAAGAATGTGTATGTAACAAAATGTTCAGGCTAATCCTGGGTATTTGCAGATACGAGCCCCTGGCATTATTTTGTTACATTTCTAAGACAAAAGTATATATTAGTGTACTCCAAGTATAAACTAATTTGTACACTAATGCTAGAGAAGTGGTGCATCATTAAAACATACAGCTTCTGTGAAAACACACTATAAAAATAGTGACAGTGACTGCTCAGGGATGATGATACTCTACTCTGAGCGTTGAAACCTTGGAGAGAGACTAGAAAGAGTAGTTTAAAAGGCTATGTGAGCAGTGATGTCTTTCAATGGTTGAGGCACATCTCTCATTTCTTGTACGATGTACTGTATATTTTTTGCCATACAATGAATGAAAGCAAACGCTACATGTGATTTGCATCATATTTTTTTGTGTGTAAATGTCTGCCTTGTGTGCACATCCTTCTTCCTCCACATTTTGCAAATAATGCGCTGACACTGAAATGTGAAATTCCATCTACATAAATATGATTTTAATTTCTTATGTGGCTATTCATTCATTTATTTATATTGCTTTGGTCAAACTGTGTTTTTATACCTGTAATCCTACAAATAAAGAAAAAAAAACATAAGACGAGTCAGTAGATTTTAGTCATACCTTCATGTTACTTAAATAACACTGTAAACATTAAAAACATGCTGTTATTTAGGTTAAAACAGAATGTTTCAGAAAAGCAACAGGAGGACTCGAACAGGATTTCAGGCACTTTACATCACTGGTGCAGAATGTGATGCAAAAAGCATGATTTAGTGTTACTGTTTTATTTGTGGCCCATGCAAGAGAAATACAGTTTCTTCCTCAAACTCAGTCTTTTGTTCTATACAGTTGGCCGGCTGACATCAGGTAAAAGGCGGAATTATTTTATGTACAAGAAGTTAAGGCAATGGACAGATGTCCTAGATGAGACTGTGTTCAGTATGACTTTTTGCAAGATTACAATTTCTGGCTAAAATAACTCACCAGCAGAGGTCACATTTCCATTGTAACAGATAATCAACTTTTACTGGTGGAAACCAATGGAGAAAAAAAAAGTTATTTAAACTACACCTATGAAATATATATATAAATAAAATTTAATTAATATCTATTCCTAACATGTGTTCATTAGTTGAGCTGTTGATTTATTTGTGTAAGGCCATTGAACACTGCATTAGTTCGAAAACTTGTGAATTGTATGAAATGTTTCATATGATATTAAATATAAGCTGACACACAAATATAAAAACGAAGCTAGATAAAATGTAGTGCACAGGAGATAGAGGTCATCTTACGTTCTCTCTCTTCATTTCAGCCATATACAGTATGTTCACCTTTTTTTTTCTACAGAATGTGTAGTGTTCTCATGGACATGTCCAGCTTTAACCAGAGACCTTGAACAATAAGGCACAGCCTCTTTCAAGTTCCTGGATGGAGAGATGAAACGCTATATCTCCCATAGTTCTGAGCTTCCCTTTGGTCATAAAAGTCCAGCTTCCTGAGTCAGAAGCTTAGAACGTGAAAGATACAGTCTGAAGTCTGCTGGCCCTGGATCAGGAGATAGAACAGACTGTGCTGTTGCTCTGGTTTTTCATGGCCTCCCTTCTCTTCAGTTCTCTCGTGATCCTCCTTCTGATGCCCTCCAGGTACACAGCTCGGTCAAACAAGCCCGCTCCCAGAGGAATGCTAGAGGGCAGGTACTTGAAAATTAGCACTCAGTTTTGTGAAATAATAACCTCATAATACACAGTTAAACCTTGGATTGAGAGCATAATTCACTCAGGAAGTGTGCTTGTTTATCAAAGCGAATTTCCCCCATAAGAAACAATGGAAACTCAGATGATTCATTTCACAACCCAAAAATATCCATTTAAAAATAATTAATACTTGAGGTTTTTGCGAAAATGTGACATTGCATTGTCCTTAAACAGATTGATCTCCCGCATTGCTAAAAGCTTTTAAACTTTTTTCGTCACAAGGGCTGTTGTTGCAGTACAGTTACTAAAGAACAGTCACTACAGTTTACGGATGTTGACTATATGAGTGACGCACACACACTGAGACTGAGCATGGGAGACAATTACCTACAAACCCACAGCGCGAGAGAGAGAACCTCTGGCTCAGTTGTGATTACGTGACGCTCGGTAGACAAAGCGTACTACTTGTATTTCAAGACCTCGCTCGTTTATCAAGTTAAAATTTCTGAAAAAAATTTGCTCGTCTTGCAAAACACTCACAGACCAAGTTACTCGCAATCCAAGGTTCCACTTGGATCATGTATTACACATTAACAAATTTATAACCTGAATAAATTCCTTACTTGTCTCTACCTGGCCGGAGTTTGACCTGGAACATGCCAATGACAGGCCGGTGATCTGAAGTCTTAATGGATGAGCATGATGTATATTTAACCACCTTGATGTCTTCTACTTGTCTGCTCCTAAAAAGGATTCGATCCTGCAATATAAACAGTAAAAGTGTTTAGCAATGCTTAAACAACATTATAAACTGTATCCTCTTAACTTAAAAGGAGGTGATAATGTTTGTTGTTTACTGTGTATGATGGAGTTCTCTGTTTGGATGTTGTGTCATAAATGTCACACCCAATGTCAAACTTGTACGTAGGTGTGAAGTGAATCGGGGCTTCCTGAAATCCTTTAAAGATGGAACCTATGAGCAGGAATGAAAAATTCCACATTCTTCTTAAACCATCGTTATTTGGTCTTAGACATAAAGTAATCACTCAAAGTGTTATCCTGTAAAGGAAGCTTATTAAGTCTTTCAGTCTAAGACTAACCCACACTGACCGTCTTTCATTTCTTTGCACAGCTGATCGTGCTCGAGGAGGGCGTCCATGTTTTTCCCTGCGAGTTGGTTCAAAACAGCTTCCACTCTTCCCCGGTCTTGACTAAGGCGGAAGTTAAAATCTCCAAACCAAAAGACTTCATCGAATCTGGTGGTCACGTCCGCTGAGAATGAAGTCATGGAGTCATTTACTGCAATGAATATGTGGTGTATACACATATTTAATTAGATTAATTAAATGGAAACTCACAGGCGGTAGAACGGTACGGGTTGGTGTCAGGGAGGCACCTGGGAAGAGCTAAAGCTTCTATTATCTTATTATAGTCCAGGATCCTTTCATAAACTTTAGAATCTCCCGCTGGAAGAGAAATGATTCTCAAATGTTACATGGTTGCCTATAAGCAATAAATTAGCCAATAAGCATGCACCTAAACATACTGTGCATGTAAATTTCTATCATGAGGATTAAACTTCTTACATACAAGTAAAATGAGACGTGATGAAAAGAAAGGATGTCCCAAAGAAAGTGAAGGCGATGCCCACTGCCCCTTTGGTTTTAATCTGTGAGATGATCCGAGTGGTGACGGTAGCATGCTCCACTTCTACAAAAAGGAAATCAGTGCACTGGGTTTGATCAGATCGGTCAAGAGAAATACAGTCTGCCAAGCACATCATCATTTTATGTGATGTGATAAAGCTAAAAAGGTGACCCACCGGAACAGAACCAGATAAGGTCTCGGCGTATGAAGACACTGAGATAGAGCACTCCATGTGCAGCTGCGTACAGCATCACGTAATATGGACCCAGAGTTTCCTGCAGACGGATCTCCCACTCCTTCCTGTAAATACATGAAATGCTGAGTGAAGGGTCTGAGTTTAAAACCTACAGAGACAACAAACTTCTTACCTATCAGGGCATCCTTCTTGAACCCCAATGATATAGAAGTCTTGTGCAAAATCTGTGTCTGTTGGGAGCAACAGGTCATCCAGGTTGTTTGGAAGCCCCTGTATGTAACACTCAGCATTAATATAAAACATCTCATGCACGTCAATAATACGTGTCTTTATGTCACAGCACTTAAGCTCAGATTTACCTTCTCGCCCTGCATATTCCAAGTGGCAATGTAAATCCCGATTTGTCTGCTGGGAAAGTACCGGTCCAGCTCTTCAGCCCCGAGTAAGGCTCCACTGCCCAGCACGCTGCCCTCCAAAAAGCTCCTGAAAAAAAGTGTGCATGTATGTTTAGTAGAAATGTCCCAAACCAATTTTGACAAATTAGAAATGAGTCAAGTACAAACTTTTTGAAAAACCCTAAAAAAAAAAAATTTTTTTTTTTTATTCTTTATGAACAACGTGTGCTGAGGAACTGACTCATTGATCCAGCCCTAATCCCCTTACCTCCACCCCACTTCACTTTTCAGTTTCATTTCACTCCTATAATGCAACTAAATGTATTCAGGAATAAAGCAATTTATCACGGAAGGTAGGCAATGCAGACAACTGATTCCCCAATTTTCAGCTTCTTTATTATTTGTTGACCTTCAAACTCTGATTCTTATCAGAAATGTACTTACATACTATAAATATTCTCCTGATCTAATGCACAAAATCAAGTAATAATAAACATCGTGTGTATTAAGAACAGGCCTAGACAAAGCACAATAATGAATAAATATGAGCACATGCAAAAAACTAAACAAAAAAAAACTACTGTCTTATAGTTTTTCTAGCTCAATTCATTAAAATTTCTGGCTCTGGCTTAGAATATGGTACGGCCTTACTTTATAACACAAACAAATAAAAGGGTTCTACCTGTTCCTCACGTCCTTGGGCCGGATTGGGTTAAGCACACTGAAAGTGGACTTCATGGAATTGACTGAGGTGCTGTCCGACACCATGGTGTCCCAAAGCTGGCTGTCACTGCGGTTCTTTTGCAACCCCTCTTGCAGTCTCTCATTCCTATAATCCAAGCAATCTGTGTCAATCTGATTAGATGTCCTTAAGGACATAGAGGCGATGCTGTTCTCCAGTGGAGGAAAGGCTCCTGTGGGCTGCAGTGGGGAAAGAATAATTTTGGAAGATTTTACATGCTGCCCAGAAAGATGACCTTGGCCAGGAGGACATGTGTCGTCCTCTGGGAAGCTGCTACATCGATCCCGGAATGGTGGGGATTGCCAGGCGACTTGATCAAAATGACTTCCTCCAGGGTTCTGGCCATTATTTAAAGTCACATGGCTGTTTGTCGCAGGAAGAGTGGAAACGTCCCTAAGGGAGTCCGTCGAAGAGCTCATCTCGGCGGGGTCAGTGAGGCTCTCCTGACTGCTCCTCAGTCGTCTCCCCTTTTTCTTTTCCTCAAACGACATGTTCTTACTTCCTTTCGCCGTGCAAAGAGGCTTGGGAAGCGAGGGAGGGTGAGGCATGTAGGGACCAAGTTTGTCTTGTAGCCTTTGCTCATCTCGAGGTGTTTGGAGCATTTCAGTAGATGACTTCTTACTTAAAGATGGCTGCTCTTTATTGGGTCTGCCACTTACCACTTCTATACTGAAGTTTTCTGCATCTTTTTTGCAGAGGGAGTCTCCTGACTGACCTCCAACAGGTTGGAATGGGACAATGAGCTCTTCATTCTCATTCATCCTACTCCCACTTTTTTTTTTTAGACACTAACAAGTGCCATTATCCTCACATGTTCACATTCTGGAAATACAGTAAATAAAAACAACTGAGTGGCATTACAAAACCCAGATTTGAACTTAACAAACTTAACAAGTTCTGTAATACACGGTTAAAGTTAATAATTTGGATAATTATTTCAACTATACTAAAAAAAAAAAAAGATTTATTAGCTTGCAATGAATCTAGATATATTCAGATATATATTTTCATTTTAATCAGAAACACTAATAATTTACTAGAATAATAAGCTAGTAAGGGTGGTTTATTACAAAGTCTGCATGGTATGGCTTGAGAGCCATAAATTGATTATGTCCTGTTTACCTCTTGACATATGTTCTTATGAAACAGGAAGTCACAATTACTGTTTGAGAAAATTAAATCATGTACCAACACAGTACATGTAGTTCAGACACCGAAACAGTCGGTAAAGTGTTTCTTAACCTACACATATAAAATATGCTTTCAATTGTAAGATGAACAAAGATGTATTTGTTTGATGGTGTGATACTGGTCTTGTGAGCTGAGCTGCACTGTGGAGAAAGGGGAAAAAAAGGGGAGGGCATGAACAGTGTTGCACATGCTCAGTTTTGTATGTAATTTTTTTCTCTGTTTTAAAAAAGTCATAAGTTTCATAAACTTAGGCCAGTGTCCTGTAAATTCTTTGTTTTGCCACTACACTAGTCAGGGTCAACCGTGTTAGGGCAGTACGATCCAGCACAAAATAAAAAAAAAGAAATCATCATCTCGATTCATAGATATATGAAATCTCCTTCCTGAATGACATTCAGATCACATCTGCATTCAGATCACACTTCATTCATGTGTTCACTTATTTACTTAAAAACAATCCCAGATTGCTTCTGTATATATGCTTCCTCACTTATGGTGTTTTAATATTAGGGTGCGCTCAATATCACAACTCGCGATCACTCAATTCCAGCCAATCAGAAGCTAGAGGAGAGACAATACCAGCCAATCAGAAGCTAGAGGAGAGACAATACCAGCCAATCAGAAGGAGGGTGGTTCATTCTGTTACAAGGGTTGAAAGTCCTGTGTAGACAGCACTTTGATTCATTCATTCATTTCTTTATTTAAACTTGAGTGTAGGGCTGGGCCGATAAACGATATCATATCGAATCGTGATTTATTTGATTTTAAAAACGATGAAAAGCTCGACATTTTTTGCTCGATATGGATTAATCTAAGAGCCAATCACACAGCAGAACAATACGACAACAGCCAATCAGCGTG